>CABHPH010154443.1:19932-41059 GCA_902168325.1 Peromyscus nudipes | reverse complement strand
CCTTCCTTCCTTCCTTCCTTCCTTCCTTCCTTCCTTCCTTCCTTCCTACCTTCCTTCCTTCTTTTCTTTCTTTCTTTTATTTATTTATTTTAAGACAAGGTCTCACTATGTAGCCCTGGCTGTCCTAGAACTCCCTGCATAGACCAGGCTGGCCTTGAACTCACAGAGAGATCCACCCGCCTCTGCCTCCTGAGTGCTGGGATTAAAGGTGTGTATGACCACCATGCTGGGCCTGGTTCCCCACTTTAAGTGGAAGAAACACAGAACAGAGATGTGGCTGGAGGTTCATGAGCATCTGTATAATCGTCTTGCTGGACCTACTTCCTCAGGCCAACCCCCTTTCCCATTCTCAAACACTGTGGCGCTCTCTCTCTCTCTCTCTCTCTCTCTCTCAACAAGGTTTTACTATATAGCCCTGCCTGGCTAGCCGGAAACTCTCTACATCTACCAGACCTCGAACTCTTAGTAGCCCTCTTGGCCTTGCCTCCCAAGTGTTGGGATAACAGGCAAATGCCACCATGACCAACTCAACCTCTCTTCATGTATTGGTTGCTCTCTTCAGCCAGGGTAGGAGTGTGAGATAGGATTGAGAGTCAGGCACCCGGGATCGAAACCCAGCTAGCTGGCTTGGGGTATGTTATTTTCTCTGAGCCCCCATAGTCCTGTGTACAGAGTGAGAGCTGAACACCCTCCTCTGCTGGGTTGGGATGGGGCTGCCTGCTTTGTGAGTAGTTTGGCTCTATAATAATGTTCTATAGGGCAGGGGAAGGCCACAGCTCCTCACCCAGGTCTCCCAGCTCACTGTGTTGCACCAACATCTGGATTGAAGCCAGGAAGCTGCGCCTACGCCTTTGTGTCTGCAGATGTTGAAGAATCAAGTAAGTAGTTTAGGGTGGTGTCTGCGTGTGGTGAGTACGGTCACTGGCTTCAGCCTCAGTGTTCCTGGTGCCCACATCCCTGTCCCCTGAGAGCAGGGTAAGAGAGTAAAGGCTAGCCCAAGACACATTCCTCCAGACTGAAGGGACCTCCTGGCTGGCAGACAGGTGACAGCAGATATGGAGCCTTGGGGGAGTACCAAGAGGTGGAGATGGGGAAGTGTAACCCAGGTTTGGCTGTGAGAGTTCCTGCAGCTGGTCATGGTTAAGGAAGGAGGCCTCGGACCTGAGCCAGAGAGGAAGCTCAAGGAGGGAAGGGCCACGCCCACCTCTGTAGCTCCTCCTACATGCCACCTCAGGAAGGACAGCAGGAGAGGGTCCTGGCTTCACTGCCTGTGACTGCCTGTCACTAGGGAAGCCTCTAGCCCCGAAGGACCCTAATCAAAGTGACAGCTGTGGTTACATGAGACAAGGACCTTGGGTCTCCTTGTGTGGTGTGGCATCTCAGTGAGTGCCTAGGAATTAAGCAGCTTGTTGAAGGTTCCCCACCTCCAGCTTCCCTGAACTAGGTGGGGATCTCTCCATTTCCCTGGGGAGCTCCAGCAGCCCCAGCCTGATCCCACACCAGGCTGGAACCAGTTTTCAGCAGGACTCAAAGCCCCACGGCTTTTCTCCCCCCAACTGACTTCCACCTTGGGCGACTGCTAGCTAGCATCTCTCTATCCAGGGAGACGTACCTGAGGCCACAACCCGGTGAAGGCCCAGAATTAATCAGGCCAATGAAGATGGCAGCTTCTCCCACCAGAGCTTCCGAATAACATGGTTATTAGAAATCCAAGGTCTCACTCACATCCTGGCCCTAAGCACAGCTGTTATCCTGTCTACTCCCACCATGCTGGCCATACCTCTCAGCATGGCCAATAGGAGAAGGTCTGGTTCCATACCTGCATCCCCTGCCTAGCTGTAAGTGCTGAGGGGCAGGCACCAAGCATCCCTCTGAGCATCTTGCATTGGGCCAGCCCAGGACTTCTGATTTCTTGACACATCCTGGATACATGGTCTGGAGTGGAGTGCTAGGCATCACATTTCTCGGTGACTCCTAATTTGGTGATCTTCCAAACCAACCCCACCAACACTGGCCCTCTTCCCTCTTTCTAACAACTGAACTGCCCTACTCTCCCCCTCCCCAAGAGCCTGCCTACCTGAAGTCATCCATGCCTCTTCCCTCTCCCTTGGTCCCTAAAGCCCATCAGTCACCAAGCCTTGATGGTTCTGCTACATGAAACTGTTTTCCTACATGATCTCTTCCTTTACCGTGTGTCTCTAAGTTTCTCTCATGTCCTTTGCTGGGGACCTCTGTAACAGTAAATACGCCTGCCCACAGTGCTGCTGTGAAGCCCATCACCTCTGAAACAAAGGTCCCCCACCCTCAAGCTGGGTGGTGTTGGCACACGCCTTTAATCCCAGCATTAAGGAAGCAGAGGCTGGCAGATCTCTGAGTTCAAGCCTGGTCTACAAAGCAAGTTTCAGGATGGCCAGGGTTACACAGAGAAACCTTGTCTCAAACAATAACAAAAAAAGTGAGCCCCCTGAACAGCAGCTTGAACCTCAATAGATAAATAAATATATTTGATGAATAAATGTTTGATAAATGAATGTGTGACTTTTTAAAAGACAATCTTGCTATATAATCCAGGCTGGCCTTGAATTTACAGCCAGCCAGCCAGCACGCCTCAGCATCCTGATTACAGGCATGCACTACCCACCCAGCTTAAATGAATGACTTTTGAACCCCCATCTTGCATGCTCCAGAAATATTGATCCATCAGATTGCTTAGTCACAGCCTTGAGAGCTCAACTCTAAGTGCCTCCTTGGAGGAATTAATTCCCACTACCACAGTCTTCCTGTCACTTGCTGTGGATGTGACCTCTGCCTGAAATGCTCCTCACCTGTCATACTCATCCCTCTCTCCCTCCAAGGCCTTTGTGCCCCTGAGGGAATGTCTCAACTCCTATCATGCTAAGGGGACACTGTATAAATGTCACCCAATGATTAGGAGCTCTCAAGGTTCAGGGTAGCCTCTGGCAAAACCACCCAGCTGGACTGCAAGGTGGGTTTCTCCAAGCCACCTCCAGGGTCTGGGGTACCAATGCCCCCTTCCTCTCCTTCCTAGGCCTGCATGTGGATCTGTCTTCCCTGCCAGCCTGTAGCTCGTGACCCCCATGTGCCTGTCAGCCGGCATCACCCTCACAGAAGCATTCACCCATCTCCCCCAGAACACAGCATTACAGCCAGCTGCCCCTCCAGCATTGGCAGCTAAACCCTACAAAGTCACCCCAGCCAGGGAGAGGCAGAAATCCTGGCTGGGAGTCCGGTTGCCACAGGAAGAGCAGCTCCTGTTGTTCCTTGGTTGGAGTGCTGTGCACTGTGCTGACCTCAGCCTGAAAAGCAGGAGTTTGGAACACCCTGAAGGTGAGGCCATTGTCTGGAAGACTGTCCCTGCCAGGATGCTCCAGGCTGGGGAAATGTCATGAATGTCCTAACCACACACACCACCCACAGGGAGAGCTCCTAGAGCTGAAGGGACCTCAAGAGGAGACCTGAAGACTCTCCTGTCCCAAGAGATCCCACAGAAAGCTGTCCAGAAGCAAAAGGAAACTTTCTTTGGTTTTGCAGTGCTAAATCCAGAGCACATGCCGGGCAGGTACCATGCCACTGGGTTACATCCCCAGCTCGGTAAATAAAACCTGACAGTATCAGGGAAGCCACAGACCCAGTCCCCCTTAAGGGACCCAGATCCAGTTTTTAGGAAGGGTGCTAAGGTCAGCGCCACTCTGCACTGACCTGGCCCTGTGGAGGTCTTGCCCAGGCTGAGCTGCCGAAGCCTCCGCTGGTGGGCACGTCCCCCACAGTGCACCTGGGCCTGGGCAGCGGAGTTCAGCTGGATGTTGCAGACATCGCAGAGTGTGTAGGAAGGTCGTTTCCTTTCCCGCTTAGGCTTCAATGACTCTGGAGAGTGAGGGGAGCACTCGGGTGCTGCAGTGGTGGGGGGCTCCTTCTCGCCTGAGGGGGACGGGCTCAGTGGCCTCTTCATACCTGAGCAGATAGAGAGAAGGAGACAGATATGTGACAGCTGAGTGGTTGTGATCCCACAGAGCAGGAGAGGTTTGAAATTTGAAGACGCTGGTGGGTATGCCAGGTGACCCCCACCTGACTTCCAAAATGTCAAGAGGAAACATGGTGGGGGTGGCCTGTTTTAGGCGGAGCAGCATTAAAATACGGGAATACTGGGAAGACTGTAAGACATGGCTACACACTGGGAGGCCGGTGGCTCACAGGGTCTCAGGGCCTGAGAGCAAATCTCAGAGAGGAAGATGGGGTCTTGGAGACAAGTGGCACTGCGGAAACAGCAGGAGACCAGCAGAGTCTGTTTGGGGACGTCATTGTCCTGTTCTCAGCCTCGAGGCAGGAACTGACAATCCCGTGACAGACAGGCGTGTGGTACGGTACTTACTGGAGACACAACAGTCCTCTGGCCAGAAACCCAACTCCTTGGGCCCTATACCTAGTTGGGTGACATTCACCAAGAGTGACAGCCTGCAAAGACATCCCAGCCCCTGTCCCACACAGCTTGAGATGTCCCTACTCTCTTGGTCACCTGAGCTGAGGCCACCGTTGGCCATTTGGTTGAGACAATCGGAACACACAGCGTCCCAGCCTGGACACCCCAGCCTGGACTCTCATGTCCTCCTTTCAGGCAAATACCCCCGTTTCCCAGATAACCTCTCCTTCCTTCCTCATTTCTCGGGGACTTTTTGTCTGCTTCTGTTTCTGCTCAGGAGCTGGCTGCCAAATTCCCTCTCTCAGACAGAACTTGTGATATTCACTTCCTTACTGGTGTGTGTATGTGCATGTTTACAATGCGTGTGTGCATATGTATTTGTGCATGTGCGTATGTGTGTGCATTTACACATGTGTGTGCACCTGTGCATGTGTGTGTGTGTGTGTATACATTTGTGTGTGTTTCCTGCCTCAGCTTCACTGGGAGGCTTCCTGAAGTCACTGCCTGTTCCCCTCAGACTTGAGCAACCCCAAGGTTTGGGAAAGCATGGTTGAGCCCATCACTCTAATCACAGATGAACTGAGCAAACTTTTTCCACTCATGTTGAAGCCCTAACCTTAAGTATACCAGAATGCTGTGGGATGGTCTATATGTCAAATCTGTTGCTCTGATTGGTCAATAAATAAAACACTGATTGGCCAGTGGCCAGGCAGGAAGTATAGGCGGGACTAACAGAGAGGAGAATTGAGAGAACAGGAAGGCGGAAGGAGACACTGCCAGCCACCGCCATGACAAGCAACATGTAAAGATGCCAGTAAGCCACAAGCCACGTGACAAGGTATAGATTTATAGAAATGGATTAATTTAAGCTATAGGAACAGTTAGCAAGAAGCCTACCACGGCCATACAGTTTGTAAGCAATATAAGTCTCTGTGTTTACTTGGTTGGGTCTGAGCAGCTGTAGGACTGGCAGGTGACAGAGATTTGTCCTGACTGTGGGCCAGGCAGGAAAACTCTAGCTACAAATGGCACCCAACGTGGGGCAAGAGTTTCCACCTAAAACCTAAGTAAAAAGATTCTAAAACGAAGCTAAAAACAGTTCCTAGTTGTCTTTCTCAAGTTAGCAGCAGCCTGCGTGTTTGAGCTACTATGGCGGGTTCCTGTCGTGCGTGCTCAACCTGCAGTATGGCGGGAATGAGGCCTCTGCAAATGGCACATTAAGCTGCGTGGTGGATTTAGCCTTTGCTAGTACAAAACAAAAAAAAGAGGTTTCTGGGCTACACACTGCTTTGATAGAAGCATAGACCCACTATTTCTGAGAGTTGATGGCTCCCAGAGCTGGCGGAAAATGTACCACCGCCATGTTGGAAACTGAAGTGGGCGGAGCCAGCAGCCACAGCACCATTTCAGTCTTGGAATGCTACAGTTTAAAACAATAGGCTCAAGGTAATATAAAAAAAATAAGCCACGTAAAGATGGCTACCACACAGAGAATCTAGATTATGTTCTTTTTGATATTCGTAACTGAAAAAAAATTTGATTACAAAAGCTGTTGAGTTATACCAAAATGTATATTTTAAAGGTACCTTGACTTCAAAATTTAGATGTAAGGATATGTTGCTTTGGAAAGGAGACTCTGCTTTTGTTTCCACAGAAAGCCAGAGGCTATGGATTTGTTCCAGATTAAGATACATCAAGTTTGACCAGCCAAGACCACCTGAAAGGTCTCCGATGACACCATGGCCCAGATGATCCAACATCCAGAACCGTTTCAAGGCAACTGGCTCAGACAATACACCCTCACGGACTACTACATAATCCTAAAATTTTCTTTGTGTCCCCATAAGATACAGCGCCCCCCTCCAACAGGAAGTAGTAAGAAAAGCAACGCCCAAATTCCCAAATATACCAAGCTGGCTTTGGAGATGCGTAAAAGTTAAAACCTTCCTCTTTTTTTAAAAAAAAAAAAAGAAAGAAAAGAAAAGGGGAAGTGCTGTGGGATGGTCTATATGTCAAATCTGTTGCTCTGATTGGTCAATAAATAAAACACTGATTGGCCAGTGGCCAGGCAGGAAGTATAGGCGGGACTAACAGAGAGGAGAATTGAGAGAAAAGGAAGGTGGAAGGAGACACTGCTAGCCGCTGCCATGACAAGCAACATGTAAAGATGTCGGTAAGCCACGAGCCATGTGGCAAGATATAGATTTATAAAAATAGATTAATATAAGATGTAAAAACTAGATAGCTAAAAGCCTGAGTCATTAGGCCAAACAGTTTAAACAATGTAAGTCTTTGTGTGTTTCCTTGGTTGGGTCTGAGCTGCTGCGGGACTGGCGGCTTAGAGAGATTTGTCCTGACTGTGGGCCAGGCAGGAAAACTCTAGCTACACCAGAATGTGACTGCATTTGGATAAAAGACTTTCTTTTCCCCAGGCAGGGTTCCTTCTGGAACTCTGTAGACCAGGCTGGCCTCGAACTCACAGAGATCTGCCTGCCTCCGCCTCCCGAGTGCTGGGATTAAAGGAGTGGCCCACCAACACCCTGCTCAAATACCGTCTTAATAAGAAAGAAATTTGAACAAGGCTATTTCAGAAGAAGTCAACCCTGAGCCTGGGTGTTAACACACACCTGTTATCCCAGCTTTAGGAGGCTCAGGCGGGGGATCAGGAGCTGGAAGCCAGCCTGGGCTACATAGCAAAATGTCTTTAAAAAAAAAAAAAGAGTAGAAGGTTGGTCTGTAGCTCAGTTGATAGAGTTGCCTCGCATGAGGGAAGTCCTAGGTTCAATCCCCAACATTACGGGGACCAAGCATCGGTGGCATATACCTGTGATTCCAGGGCTTGGAGGGATGAGAGAGCGGCCCAAGGTTATTCTTAGCTACATAGAAAGTTTGAGGACAAACCTAGGGTACACCAGACCCTGTCTATGAATTAATTAATGAAAATAATAAGTCAGGGGAGAAGCCACCACTGCCACTGCCAACCCTGTGACACCATGAGTCCTTAGCTCCAGAACTAAGATACAAGACCTTTCTGTCGTTTAAGCCCCGGTCTTGCACTGCTCTGTGTGGCAGCTGGAGAGGCTAATACTCCTCCCTCAAGGTCACTTCCTGCGTCCTTAGTCACTCCGCATATCAGCTCAGTCAGGAAATACTCCAAGGTTCTCACAAGAGCACACATCTAGTGGGGGGGGGGGGTCCACATCTGAAGAGGAGATTGATTACCCAAGTCCGTGGCCATGAACCTGCGCACATTTCCTGAATGTTCTCCGTGAGCTGTTTGGTGTTTTTGTGGGCAGTGGTCCATGTGAGGCGTGTCTGTCATTGCTCATGTGGGGACTGTGGGTGGAAGAGTGACTTAGCTTAGAGTAGGTGTGTTCCCTGATGGTTTACACCTCCAGTCTCAGTTCTGGCCACATGTCACTCGCGATGCGTTAGGTCACTGCACAGTCTCTGTTCACTGTGGGTGGCTAAGGTGAATCTGTCACATTCACCCTGTGTGCACATCATGTGAGGATGGATACAGAGATCAGGCTATCCCCCTGCAAGCCGAGGGATCCCAAAGATTACCAGATATCCACTATAGTTTAGGGGGATGACATGGGACAGATTCCCCTTCACAGTCCTCAAAGGCACTAGCCTTGAGAACCCAGTTCTGTGAGACAATCAATTCTGTCGTCCATTTTGTATTATTCTGTTACCCCCTACTCTATTAAACTAACACACTGTGGGTTTGACCCTCATATAGCCACAGACGCCTGAGAATTTGAAGCTCCCATCCCGGGTTCAGGGTGATGCCCCTGGGCTGAAGTACCAGCAATCACTTCCAAGTGGTCCAGTGGGCATCTATCGGGAAGATAAGAGGCAGCTACCCTGAACAGGGATACATCACTCTTTTAAATGCATGAGGCATCAAAGTCACCCCCTTGCAGCTATGCCAGGGACCCAGAACCCTGCCCTCCCCACAGAAGCCACACTGGAGGTCACTCTCATCACTCTGAGCAGGTCCCCAGTGCTGCGTGGAGTCTCACTAATACTTAGTCCTCTTTTGGCCCTAGGTGGCAGGACTTAGAGCTCTTCTGCCTTCTCCAATTCTTCCTCCACTCTCTAGCAGGAGATGGGAAGGAGGTCCCAGATGCCAGAGTGAGAAGAGGTGGCCCAGGTGTCAAGAGCCAGGTGGAGACCTCAAAGGAATGGGACTTTCTTAGCTGTCCAGGAAGAGCTCAAGGGGACAGGGATATTTTGAAATCTCCGTGCAATTTATGGCAGACTGGACAGGGACATGGCTCAAAAGAGCAGACAACTATGTGCCACACTGCTGGTTAAACCTCTGTGATATACAGCCTCTGGGCTCGCAGCACTTCTGGGACTCTGGGATAACGTGTGTCCCCTGCCAGGATGCTGGGCCTGCTGTGGCCTGTCCTGCTTGACCCAGCCTTCCCAGCTGTCCCCTCCTGAGCGACACTGTCCCAGCTAAGCCAGGGCTCTCAGTCATATGGAGGCATGGGCGAAGTGTAGGGATGCATACGGCTTGTCTAACTTTGTGTGAACATCACGGGAGTGCACACGCGCACACACACACACACACACTACACCAGCCATACTCTACACCATCATGACTCACCGCTCTCCTGTGACCTCCCCTTCAGTCTTAGTGATGTGCCAAGAGAAGAAATGGAGTCCAAGAGCAAGGCAGTGGGCTTGCTTCAAAGACCAGGGAAAACCAGGGTGAAAACTGGAGAAAAAAAGTCCCAGAAGCTTCTCTGGGCCTAGGGCAATAGCTCAGTTGCTTTTGTTGCCTGCCTAGAACGCATGAACTTCTGGATTGGAGCCCTAGCAGCATATAAAACCCAGTGTGGTAGCACATGCCTGTAGTCCCAGCATTTGGGAGAGGCAGAAGGATCAGAAATTCAGAGTCAGCCTTGGATACGTAGAGAGTTCAAGGCCAGCCTGGGCTATGTGAGATCCTGTCTCCTCCTCCTCCTTTTCTTTTCTATTTTTTTTTGTTGTTGTTGTTTGTTTTGTTTTGTTTTTCAAGACAAGGTTTCTCTGGGTAGCCATGGGTGTCCTGGAATTTACTCCATAGACCAGGTTGGCCTTGAACTCACAGAAATCCACATGCCTCTGCCTCCTGAGTGCCAGGATTAAAGATGTGCACCACCACCACCCAGCAAGATCTTTTTAAAACTCCACAACAACCTCATGAGGTGGACACTATTAGCAGCCTGCTGCACGCCTCCACAGGGCGGAGAACTTCAAGGTTCCCAGCTAGACCTGAACTGCACTTGTCTGACTCAGAGCCCTTAACCGCTGCCCTGTCCCACCTCTTTTGACTGAACAGCCTGTGGGGAGGTTGCTCAAAGGCCCAAAGGGGATCATGGGAGGATATCAGCTATATATCCCCTATTAGGTTGAGAATGCTCTTGGGTGAGTGCTGAGGTCACCTGAGCTGGGTGGGGAGTGGGGGCCGGGCTCCGAGGCTTCCAGGAAAGGGTGGTCGCCTCCCCCACCCCACCCATCCTTTCCCAGCTACTGTTGACCCCCAGAGTTTGTCTGCTGGGGACCCAAAGTCAGTAGACTCCTCTACCTGACCCCAGTCCTATCTAGCCTGGACTGTGGCTGAGAACAAAGAATGAGGAAGAGGAGGAACAGCTGGGGAGTGTGCCCTGAGGACTCCAGGGTGCTGCACATCTGGGTAAATGTGGTGGTGGTGGGGCCCTGAGCTAAAGACTCCTAGGAAATCTTACCTTCCCCTCCTCAAAGGGCCGAGGGAGGGGAGGCATTGGAAGGGGCTGAAGAGCTGTTTCTTCCTCTGTGGAGAGAGACAGAGAGGACAAGATGGGGCAGAAAGCTCCTAGCTGAGAGGCAGAACCTGGACACGGGGGCCAGGCAGGGAGATGCCACACTCTGGGTGAGAGGAGATAGGGCCAGAGCCAAGGAGGCCAGATGGAAGGACAGGATGAAAGACAGAGAGAAAGAGCATGCATGGATCCATCTGTCCAGTGTACCCAGGAAGGGGGGTACACCTCCCTGTCCCCACCTTCCCTGAGAGAGGGCCTAAGGCTGAAGCAGAGAGGAGGGGTGTGAGTATGACAGGGGCCAGCCTATGAAAGCGCTGTATCTGTCCACATGGAGCTGATGGGTGGGGTGGGGGCGCACTCAAACACAACCCCCAGGGTCCCCTCTCCACAGCTCTGGATGGATAACGAATGCCCTTCAGAACCCTGGCTTTTAGTAGATTCCTCGGCTACTGTTCGCCAGTGAGATCCTCTGCTTGCCTATGCAGAGGGTGAGAGGGTCAGGGGTCAAAGGCCAGAGAACATGCAGAGGAGAGAGTTGTCTCCCAGAAGGCCAGGGAAGATGTCCTCTTCCAAAGGGGTAACTAGAGGAGAAATTTCTAGGCCTGTTCCCAACTTCAGCCCGGCGTGGAGACTCCCTCAGCAAACACTTAATGAACCTAATTACACTCTGGCATTTCCCCCGAGGTCTGCCAACAGCCACCTTGTATCTCTCCCAGCCAGGACCAAGGCCCTGGCCCTGAGAAGGGGGCCTGGCTAGCAGGCCAACCTCAGCTGGTCCCTGCCTATCTGGGCTTTGGTTTCCTGGTCTTTAAGGAGAGAGGACTTAGGTTGAACATGATCTCTTGGGACCTTTACAGACAGAGCTACGGTGGTAAATCAGCGAGAGCAGCTGTGTGGTGGGGGCGGCCAGGCCAGGCTGTGTGACCCTGTCTTAGTTGCATAAAAGGAGCTGCTGCCGGGTGGGTGAGTACCCAGCACCTCAAGGCACTGTAGAAAAGCACCTGCCACCACTCCCCCACCCCTCAGGACACTCCAGAGGTTCTGCAGGTTCAGAGTGGAAGAGGCAAGTGAATTGGGCTAGGTCCCCCTCCCCCATACACATCCCGAACTGTCATACAGAGTCAGGGTGGGGACCCAAGCAGACCATCTCAGTCACTGTCGTGGCTATGAGCAAAGTGGGAGGAGGCCACCGTACCATGGACCCAGTTACGCAAGGAAGTTTCTAGAAGAGGAGAAGCCTCCTCAAGCTCCTGTCCTAGTGGAGCCAGAGGCCCTTCAGTGAGCTGGAGGAACTGCCATCAAACTTGGTGGCTTCTCTGCCATCTCAGCCACCTGCCTACTGCTGTCTCCCAGGGTGAGCAGAGAACATAGCTCTGGAGTACATGCAATTGATGGTCCCTAGTCATGCTGGCTGGGACTCAGGGTGCCTGTGGAGGCTTCTATCTAGCCTGTACTGTTCACAGGGAGCTTAGGGGTGGGATGGAGGGAGCGCAGCTCCCCGGGTCCCCCTCCCCACCACGCTGGATGGATGATAAATGCATTTCAGAAGCCTGGGTTTCAGTGGGGTTCTCAGCTACCATTCTCCTGTGAGGTCCTCTGTCAGCCCATGCAGAGAAAGGGATGGAAAGGGACCAAAGGCCATAGCATGTAGGGTAGAGGGGTGTCTCATGACCCCACAGGAGCCAGAGGCCCCCACCTAGAGGACCGAGTTGGGTGCTCTGAACAAAGTCAGCCCTGCTGGCCCCCAGTCCCATACAAGATGCTTGGGGTTGGGCCCAGGAAGCAGAGGCCAGGCCTGAAGTTCGAAAGGATAAGCGCCAAACAGCCATGTCTGTCTCCTATCTCAAGTAGTGACAACAGAACCTGTTTCCTCCCTGGGGACTTCTGGGTGCTTAGGATTGGGAGTGAGGTGGCCAAGAGTTTTGGAAAGTCAACTTTCCATCCAGCTCCAAGGTAGGGTAAGAGGGCAGAGGAGGTGAAGAAGTGTGATGGTACGGATAAGATCACAGCCTTTATCTCTCTATGCCCTGCCCTGTCCTCACTCCTTGGTGTCTAGGTGCTCCAGGCGACACTCCTTCTTCCCGAAAGCCCCAAAGATAGGGGCTTCCTCTCCTGAGCCTTAAGACTCCTCTAAAAGACCCACAATCCACTCTTAGGAAATAAGGAAGTCCTTCTTACTATCTAACCCGCATCTTTCCTTGCATGGTCCTCAATAGCAATTCAGAGTAACTACCTCTCAGGTAGGGGAAGGGAGTGCTAACCGACTCAGTACCACTCTCTCTTCCCTCTGCTGCCTGGAAAAGCCTGTGAAACCTAACTTGTGGGAGTAGGTGTGCTGTGCCCTATGCCCTCTCCCAGGCATCCCTGGGCCTGCATCCTGGCAGAGCTTGCACTGATCCTACATCTCCTAGCCCTACTCCTTAAAGTGCACCCCAAAACCCACCCTCTGCCCACCACAGCCCCACCAATCAACACTCCCAGAGTCAGAGGGTCCTGGGAGTCAGGAGGAGGGGGGTCTGGAGGATCCAGGGATGGCTTCAGAGGAGGAGTGGGGGTGGATGAAACGAGGAGGACCCCCTCTTTGTTGAAGATGAGGCCCTGGGCTTGGTGGAGGGGATAGGACAAAAAGCCATGGATGCCTGAGAAGGTCATGGGTAGGGGCCGGTGGTAGAAGTGCCCCTTGCACCCTCAAAAAAAACTCGGGACCCCCCATTTTAGAGCCCACCTGGGAGCTGATGGGCTAGCCGGACTTTGGGATCCTCTGAACGCCTGAGGAAAAGAAATGGGCCATTTGGTGGAGCCCTTGTTCCCAAAGGCAAATCTCTAGCTGCCAAATGATCGCAGCCTCCCTGGCCATCACCTACAGCTTTAGGTCCTCCCTGCCGTCATCACCCAGGCTGTCCCCTTCCCAACCTCAACTTCAGGTTAAGTTGAACATCCCTAGGTCACAAGGCGGGGCAGGGACCTCACTACTGCCCCCAACCTCACCAAGCCACCCTGCTGAGCGTCCCCCCCCCCACACCTCGCCTCAGTCAGGGAACCGGGAAGTCTGGCGCCCCCGCCTACCTGAACAGGGCCAGGGACGCACCCCGCTGAGCGGCACCAGGCCGATTGTGATCTCAGTTACAGCTGGCCAGTCCCTGTCCCGCGCCTCCTCCGAGCCCGCCCCTGCATGGCCTGTGTCCCAAGTAGTTGTCAGGAGCTCTCCCCAGCCCCGCTCTGGAAAACTCGGCAGAGAGGGGCTTGTTCTCCTGGCTGAAGAGCTGGGCCAGCGCAGCGGACCCACCTTCCTCCTGGACCTTTCTGTTTGGGGACGTGACAGACACTGCTGTTCAAGGCACACTCCTAGATGCCAGGAGACATCCACTCTGCCCAGACTGGCTGAGTCCCTGCTTCACAGAGCAGGAAAAAATCCGGGTCCAAAGTCACTCAGGAAGTGAGCACCAAAACCTTCAGACTGGCCTAAGACTGTCCAGAGGTGAGGGGAAGGAGGGGAGACTGCTGGGGACGCTACAGACAGACAGAGGATCTGTGGAGGTAGGGGCTGGTGTCGTGACCTCCCTAGCCCTGCCACTAAGCATTGGAGAAGCAATCACCAGGTAAGAGAGCAGAAGCCAAGGAAAAGGGTCACAGGTGGCTTTTGCATTCTGCCTACCCTTTCTTGACCTGAGGGGAACCTTAAGCGACCAGGCCACCTAAAGAGAAAGTACCATAGAAACTTGGGGATGCCTGGCCCACCAGACAGGGCACTGGATGGCCACCCAGGCTCCTGGCCGGTCTTGGGCCACCCAGGCTCCTTGGCCAGTCTACCCACTGACTCCAGCCCCAGGGTCTTTGCCGTTCATTAGCCTGGAATATTCCCTTGACCTCACTATCTACTTGTCACTGGTCTCCTCGGCTCAAATGTCACCCCCCCACACCCCTCTTCCCAGCTCTGTCTCAACCATCATCTCCTGCATCTCCCAGGTGACTGTCCTTTGGATTGAACACTTACCTGTCTTCCCCACAGAGGCAGGACCTTTATTTCCCAGGTATCCAAGACACCAACGCAGAGCTTGATGAACGCTTAGGAGATTCTCCATAAAGAATTGTGAAGGGACAAATTCGTAGCCACTTTGAAGTCCGTACACTTTAGACAGGCGGATTGTATGGTACATGGATTACATCTCAATAAGACAGTTGCCTGTTTTTTAAAAAGTAAATCCAGGAAAGGGATGGCCGCTACGATCCACCCTGCATACACGACACCCCACAGGACACTCATCCTCTCTCCAGACCCAGTCACACTGCCTTCCCACAGTCCACACCCCACGTCTGTCAGTGGTGAATGCAGTTGCTCGGACTTGGAAGGGACCTTAGAGGTCACTCTGTCTCTTTTACACTATCCCTGACCAATTACCCTCTGCCCTAAGCTTGGACATGCCCATGACAAAGCCCCCAGGACCCCACAGAATGCCCCCATTCCATTGCTGACTAGTTCATCTCTGGGGGAGATAGCCTTTTTCCAGTGACACCCACATCCTGGTCCTCCATCTGTTCCACGTGACACAGAACAAGCCACTCTGCTTTACATAGGGAGATCTGGCTGAGGTCTCTTCCAATGTCAACTCTGTACATTGACAAAACATTGTCCTCTGTGGCTGGCCTTGTCTTCCAGACCTTTCTCCCAGCTTGAAACCGTATTCCTCCATATGCTGCCCTCGATGTGGCCTCCTCCTCCAGGAAGCCCTCAAAGATGTGACTCCCAGAGCACACTGAAGCCATCACACTGCATTGTTGCCTACTGAAACCCCACACTGGCTCCCCACTACTTGGAGCCTCTCCCCTCAGTCAACATAATTCTGAGGCTTTATGCCCTGCCTAGTACCTGACCCATCATCCTAGCTCCATCTCCCCGTAACTGACTTGGGCTTTTCCTCTTTAGGACACAACAATGAACAAGTCTCCTCCTCCTGCCTCAACCCATCCTGTATTAAAGACACCACCCCTTAACTCTCCTGCAGTCTAGAAAGTGCTGAGGGTCCGTGAAATCCCCAGACCTGCTTCCGTGGGATGTAGCTGTGGGTGAGTTCAGTCTCCATGTTTCACTCTCTAGTGAGTGACTCCCTCTTTTTTATTTTTGAGGTGCTTGGAATCAAACCCACAGCTTCACGCATGCTTGGCAAGCACACTACTGCCGAGCTACAGCACAGTTCACAAGTACTTTCTAGATAGATGAACAGCACATCGTATGTTTATGCTGTTGGCCTTCCCATCTGCCAGCTCAGGAGCATCACTCAGCAGGGCCACAGGTGCCAGCTCAGGGCCACCACAAAGACGTGGCTTCACCTAGATACACAGTAATAAAATACATCCCTAGAAGCAACCCTGTACATTGACAAAACATTGTCCTTTGTAGCTGGCCTTGTCTTCCAGACCCTTCCATAGCTTTAGAGACCCATTGACTCTGATGATCCCCCTAAAGATCAATGAGACTCTCATTCTGCAGGTATGGATGGAGAGGCTCTAAGAGGTTAACTTAACTGTCCCAGGTCACACAGCAAAAGAGCAGTAGAGTTGGGGTCTGAACGCCATCTGGCTGGCTCCAGAGTCTAGGCTATTTCTTTCCTCTATGCTAAGGTGCTTCTAAGGGCCTATTCCAATGTGCTGGGTGACCTTTGCCCTATGAAGGTGGGATGGGGCCAGGCATGATGGCGGCATGTCTGAGAACATGCACTCTGGAGGCTGAGGAAGAAGGATCTTAAGTCTGAAGCCAGCTTAGGCTACATAGCCAGTTTTAGTCTAGCCTGGACTACATTAAAAACAAAACCAAATAAAATGGGTAGGGTAAGGAGGGAAGAAAAGGCAGCCCCCTGTGTAATTACAATACCAGCTGGCGCAGGCTCTTCCCTGACTGTCTTCCACTTGCCCAGGGAGGGATCCAGTCCCCCTTGTTCTCCTCCAGCCAGAAAAGAATGACCCATGGTCTAAATAAAGCCACCAAGTCTCCAGGTTGGCCATCCTGGGACTCACCCCTGCCGGTCTCATCCCATCTCCTCTTCCCCTCGCTGTGTCTATGCACGAATCCCCAGGCACCAGTCAGCACACACTGCTAAATTTGCACAATGAACAGAATGACTCACAGTGGGTTTGAGAAGAACAGACTAGGTACCTTGCTCTGGCTGTGTGAGCTTGGGCAAATCACCTCCCCTCTCTGAGCTTGTAAAACATGGCAGTGAACAATACATCCCAGCGTTAGGTATTGTGAGATCATCTTTGCAGGGTTCCCAACAAAGCAGATGCCCAGTTAACAGCATGGGCACCACCAGTTAGGCATGCCTGGTGCCTGCCTTGGAGATGGGAATGCTGAGGTTGGAGGGGCTTATGCTATTACCCAACTTGGAAGTGGCCCTGGAGAACAGGGGCCCTGGAGAGAGAACCTAGCGTTAAGGCTGCTCCTGTTGTCCCTCCCAGGGACCTTCCCTGAGAGCTCGATAAATGTAATTTCTTGTTTTCCTTTCTTTTGAGTCAGGGTCTCTTGCAGCTCACCCTGGCCCTAAGCTCACTTTATAGCAGAGGGTGACCTTGAATTTCTGATCCTCCTGCCTCTACTTCCGGGGGGGGGGGGGCTGGGATTACAGGCATTACTACCATGCCCAGTTATATTCCTTTTGGAGACTGAACTCAGGGCTTTGTGTACGTAGGCTTGGCAGGCACTCTACCAACTCAGCTACATCTCAAGTCCCTCAATAAATGTAATCTTGGCTATAAATATATGCAACTGTTACTATAATAATTACCCACTATAATAATAATTACCCATTATAATAATAGTAAGAACTCTGGTGGGAGCAAGGCCCATGCCATGGGGCTCAGGCCAGGAGCCTCATCCCTCCCCAGCTGCTTCTCCATCTTGCCCATTGCCCACATGGGGTCAGATTGCACTGCCATAGTTCTGGATCCGTGGGTTCCAGAGGGAAAGTGGGGGGGAACCCCATCTTGGGTCTGCATCCTGCCCTATCCATCCTGGGTTCTTTATGCTCTACAGGAGGGACAGAGCCACCAGCCCCTCCCCCCCACCTCCTCTTAAAATAGCTCTGAGCCACCATGTGGCCAGGGCGGCTCCCCACTAGCCGCAAATCCCCCTGAAATCAAATCCCCATCCTGCCCCAAGCAGGATGGCACCACCTCCTGCCACCGCTGGGCTAAGCGCTGGCTGGGCTCCCCCCCCACCCTGATGGAAACCCGGACAGTTGTCCTTCACAGTGACCGGGACAATCATAAATCCCCAAATAATGAGACAGGCGCTGGGAACACAGAGTCAGACAGAGTGCTAATTGGGTGGCTTCTGAGCGGGGATGCCGTGGGGACAACAGCTGTCCTCAGTTTCCCAGCCAGGACATTGGGATGGGGCAGCAGAACGGCCTCTAAGTCCATGACGAGGTTGTTTCTAGGCTCTCCCATCAGCATCCCAGCCAGGTGAGCCAGCAGCACCAATCTGGAACATTCTTATAGCTCAGTATAGAAGAGAAGCCCAGCCCCCACCCCGCCCCATTCAGGTCTCAAATCGGGAAGCCTGACTCACTTCCAGCAGTGTCTGGTAATTGTGTCTTGCAGCTAAAGAACAAACAGATCCTTCCCAGCATGCAGAGGGGCAAGGAGGCAGATTGCCCAGTACAGACACTGAGCTTGTTCCTCCTGTGAGGTCCCTAATGGATTCTTGGATGAACCCAGGGAGGCCCTTGGTGTGCAGCAAGCAGGCAGAGATTATCACATTATATGTTCAAAGGCTTTGCCCACGAAGGAGCATAGTAGCTGGAACCCTGACTTCCCAACTCTACCACCCCCTTCTCCTGGGCCTTGGCCACAGGAGCTGCATATACACTTCACCGGGCAGGGATAGAGGCAGGGGGATGGACAGGATGACCTCTCTAGGACTAAGCACTTTGGAGTTGATGAGATGGGGGGCACATGTGGAGAGGGGTGTGTCTCTGGGTGTAACATGAGGATAGGTGTGACTGAATCAGGCAGATACATTTGTGTTACAACTTGGTCACTTGTTAGCCTTCTCTGCAATGGGAATAACACCAAGCACTCTGCAAACTGTAAAGTCCCACCCACGAGAAGGACAAAATCCTTAGTTACAGCAGAAGCAACCAGGATTAGACCTCAGAAAGAACTTCCTCATAGCTGCACTTTAGAAACCAATGTCTCAAAAGTAGTTGTAAGACAAACAAGCCTAGGTAGAATGCCAAAAAGCCTCAGGGTGCCCTCTCCCAAGTCTCCCAAGACTCATGTCTAGGCTGAGCCCCTCCCCCACTTGTCCATCATCTTGCACCTCAAAGCTGCCAGCCTATCCTCAATCTTTCCCAGACCAGAGTCGATTCCTACTTGAGGTTAATGTCAAAGCAATGGAAATTATTTTGACCTCCTGACCCAGCTTGGCAGAGCTGCCTGGGGGTGTGTAGAGAGGCCAGAGCTAGAGAAAAGGAGGCTGCAGAGTTTGGATAACCACCAACCAGCAGGGGCAGCCCCCTCCCCAATATGAACATCACTAACAGCAGTATAGCAGGTAATCAGCTCATGGGAGGCCTTCACGGGAGTTACTACCTGGAAGGGACTGTAAAGACCAAGGGTTGGGGTCCCCCTGGGACAACCTTGGCTCCCTTCTTCTTACTTCAAGAGAGGCATTCAGAAGATGCCCACAGGAACCCTGACTATAAGCCAGGGCCAACCCTACGGAAATTAAGATCTCGAGGCTCCTGACCCACCCTTCATTTCCTGTACCTTTTATTTAATGAGTTAGCTGAGCAGAATCCTCCCTCTAAGTCCACCCCATGAGCCCACAGTTGGTCCTTGTTGTGAGACTCAACCTAATCCATCCAAACTCAGGATGGAAGAGAGGGAGCTGAAGGTGACCCTGAGGCTTGGAGGAAGGGAGGCTCTCCAAGCCCATTGGCCGAAAGAGCCAGTGGTATGGGGTGGCCAGAGCCCCATCTGGTCAGCCAGGGAGCAGGTGACCACATCCACACATCCTTCTCTGGTGACCTGTGGCATAGACCACTAAGAGTCTGTCTGTCTTTCTTCCTTCTCTTTCTTTCTTCTGAAACAAGGTCATATTATGTAGCCCTGTCTGTCTTAGAACTGGCTATGTAGAACAGGCTGGCCTTGAACAGGCTGAGATTGAAAGTGTATGCCACCGTCGTTTCAGGAAACACCCTACTGATATAGAATGTGTCATTATATCCTTGGGCCCTTATCCCCTCTTTCAGTCCCCAGAGGTTTCCCCTAGCTGAGCTACCTGAAGGCCTCAGCCATAAAGGGCCCAGGACACAGCCTGGGTGTGGAATGCCTCACCTCCATGCTTGGTCATATATACCTCCTGGGATCCCTGGATCAATTGAGAGGTAATATAAGGATAATGTCTCCCAGCCCAGATCCGTCTGACAAGTGGGACGGGCACACTGGAGAGGTCCCTCTGTGTACTTACGTACCTGAACCAAAACCAGAACCACCGACAACTCACCTGAACCAAAACCAGAACTACTGATAACTCGGAGAATTTCTAATGCCCAAGCCCCTTGTGGGCTCTGACAGGCTTGCCTTGTGCTGTGGCCTGAGAACTTTGATCTTCTGCCTGGATGATTCTAATGTGCAGCTAAAGGCTAGACTCTTCTGTCCAATAGCCTTCCAAAGACATACCTGGCCTTGGAAGTATCTCCTGGGGAGTTTGGCAGGGTCCTCCTCCAGCTCCTACCCCTCAGCCTTAGACTCAGGGACCTGGGGTAAAGAGTTTTGTTGTTGCTGTTGTTTAAGATTTCTTTGCGTGGTAGTTTGAATAAGAATGGCCCCCCATAGGCTCATATAGTTGAATGCTTAGTCACAGAGTAGAACTCTTTGATAGGATTAGAAGGATTAGGAGGTGTGGCCTTGTTGGAGGAAGTGTGTCATTGGGGGTGGGCTTTGAGGTTCCAAAAGCCTGTGTCAGATTCAATCTCTCTCTTTGCCTGTGGATCAGGATGTAGCTCTCAGCTACTTCTCCTGCACCATGCCTGACATTTCTGCTGCCATGCCACTTGCCATGATGATAGCGATGGACTAAGCCTCTGAAACTGTAAGCCAGCCCCAATTAAATGCTTTCCTTTATAAGAGTTGCCCTGGTCATGGTGTCACTTCACAGCAATAGAACAGTGGCTAAACCATTTTGCTTTTTATTTACGAGTATGTGTGTGTACTTGTGTGAGTTTATGTGCACCAGTGAGGAGGCCAGAGGGTGTTGGCTCCTTGGAACTGGTGTAACAGGCAATTGTGAGCCCTCTGATGTGGGTGCTGGGAACCAAACTTCTGGAAGAGCAGCAAGTGCTCTTAATTGCTGAATCATCTCTTCAGCCCTTCCCCTCTCCCTTTTTGAGACAGGGTATCATGTGGCCCAAGCTGACTTTGAACTCACTATGTAACCAAGGATGACTGTGAATTTCTGATCCACCTCCCGATGCCCAGTTGCTCTATGTACTGATTGGTTTTGTGTGTCAACTTGACATAAGCTAGAGTCATCAGAGAGGAAGGAGCCTCAGTTGAGGAAATGCCTACATGAGATCCAGGGGCAGGCATTTTCTCAAGTAGTGATCAACATGGGAGGGCCCAGCCCATGGTGGGTGGTGCCATCCCTGGGCTGGTGGTCCTGGATTCTATAAGAAAGCAGGCTGAGCTAGTAAGCAGCTCCCCTCCCTGGCCTCTGCATCAGCTCCTGCCTCCATGATCCTGTCCTATTTGCTGACTTTCTTCAGTGATGAACAGCAATGTGAAAGTCTTTACAAAAATAAACCCTTTTCTCCCAAACTTGCTTTTTAGTTATGGTGTTTCGCCATAGCAATAGAAACCCTAACTAAAACACTCTATTTTGATTGGTTTT
>CABHPH010154443.1:0-19832 GCA_902168325.1 Peromyscus nudipes | reverse complement strand
CAAACTCTAGATTCTCCAGCCTCAGCCTCCCGAGTGCTGGGATTCCAGTCCTGTGCCACAAGACCTCTCTGTGGCTGCTTTTTCAACTGTATCCCGGTGGTTCTGAGGAGCAGCTGAACAGAGATGCTAGTAGGAAAAGCCGTCTGAGCCCCAGGCTGGGCTTTTGGAGTCCTCATCCACCTGCCCCAGTGAAACTGCTTGTTACTTTCCATGCTACCCATCCCCCAGCACCCATCCCACCCGGCTGCCATCTCAGCCTGGGAAGATCTGCTAACCACACTCCCAGGCTGTCTTCCACCTTCAGGCCTGGGCTGTGGCCCCCACGCCATGCTTTGTGTTCCAATGGACATTGGCCTCTAGGGAATGGGGTCAGCTTGTTCCCAGCACATGGCCCCAGCTGGGCACCCCTCAAGGTATAACTCAACCTTGTTGAAGGAATACAGTCTAGATCAGCTTGTGCCTGGGACAGCAGCTTCCACAGCTGGGCCCTGGGCAGCAGAGTTGGGACAGGGTTCCTCTTGATTCCCGCTCTGTCCTACTCTTGACTTCCACTGCTCCCAAGAAGTGTGACTTCCGTCCTCTTCCTGCCCCTTGGCGTGGGGACAATGTGTAGTTATAGTCACTAAGGTGCACGTGGTCTGGGAAACATCCTCCCTTTAAAGGACCCACACATCTGTTGAGGCACCTGGCCTAAGGAATGCCTTCCTCGATTTCAACAGAAGCAAGAGTATGTAGCTATAGGACCTGGGTTCAAATCTTGCCTTTGAGCCTCAGTTTCCCCTATGTGTAATATAAGGATAAATACTAATAGTACTTACTTAGTGGGTCTTTACAGGGATCAAATGAGTCAATATCTGTAAAGTGCTTAGCAAATGTGCACCCGATCATGTTACGTGTATATGCTAAGTGATACTTAACGAGCACTCTGCCAGGCAACGAGCAGTGCCGACCTTGTGCCGGGTCTGGGAAGCTGGAGTCTAGATCCCCATCTTACAGGTGAGGAGGTGACTTAACCCCATGGCACTCAAACCTCAGGTGCGTGTCACCTCAAGGTTTCTCCCTCTCAGTTCTCTCAGGCCACTTGCTCACTCCTCGGGCGCCTGGCTTGCTCCAGGTGGGCACAGTGCCCCACACTGACAGAGGCTCCTTTGTACCCTTGCCTAGGGTCACACCCTGAGTTCCGAGCCACAGCAGGACAAGCGCCCTGTGTCTGAGTCTGTTTCAGGGCCAGGTCTGTGGCCAGTGGTTGTTCCAGCCACGTGACTCTGGGTGGGTGGGATCATGCATCCCCTCCCCAGCCGGCATTCAGGGGCAGACACCCTAGGCATTGGTTCCTACCCTGCACAAACCCTGGGGCCAGACTCTTGCTTCCAAGTTGTTTTTAGTATCAGGAGGAAGGGAGGTGTGGGAGGCCATTGATAGGATCCTGGGGGGTGGTATGAGTTCTTACCTTTTCTTGCTAAATCTCCAGTTCTTTTACTCTTCCTGCCTGAATGGAGAATGGTGGCCACCTTACCTGGCTGCTCTGTCTGTCCCTCACTCCTCCTCCTAAATACTCTCTACACACAGCCAGAACATGGTGGTTGGGGGAAAGCTAAGAGGTAGATCACCCACCTAGCATGGGAAGGCCCTGGGTTCGATCTTCAGCACCACAAAAATAAAAATAAAAAAATAAATAATAAAATAAATAAATAAGCAAGCAAGCAAACTCTAGGCACACCATCTGCCTGTTTAAAAGCACGGAGGAGATGACTTTAAAAGCATCCAGTGTGAGTTCGAGGCCAGCCTGGTCTACAGAGCAAGATCTAGGACAGGCACCAAAACTACACAGAGAAACCCTGTCTGGAAAAATCAAAAATAAATAAACAAACAAACAAATAAACAAACAAACAAACAAACAAATAAATAAAAGCACCGAGTGAGATGACCCTGGGAGATGGGGGCAGCAGCACAGGGGGCTCTTTCTGCTATGCCTGATGACCTATATTTGATCCCTGGAATCCACATGATGAAAGGACAGAGCTGGCTCCCAGGAGTTGTCTTTAGACTTCCACATAAGCACTGTGGTGCGTGTGTGTGTGTGTGTGTGTGTGTGTGTGTGTGTGTGTGTGTGTTTATAAATAAGTAGTTTATAAACAAATTATTTATAAACAAATAATTTTAAAAGGTAAAGCACTCAGGAGGTCAAGGTAGTTGGGTGGCTGGGAGTTCAAGACCAGTGATGCTGGGCTAGCCTGGGGTACAAAGTGGGGCCTTGCCACAAACAAGCAAAAGCTTCAAAAGTTCCCTCCTCTTGAGGAAAATCCTCACCCCAGCTAGAAGGTGTATAGTGGCTCCAGCCATGTCCTGCCTTTCAATATTGCAACACCACTTTGTCACCTACAAAGTTCACACTCAAGGAACTTGCAAATGAATTACAAAAGAAGAGGAGGAGAAAGAGAGAGAGAGAGAGAGAGAGAGAGAGACAGAGACAGAGACAGAGAGAGCTGGAGAGGTGGCTCAGCAGTTACGAGCAAGCATTATTTGGTTCCCAGCACCCACATCGTGGCTCACACCCACCCATAACTCCAGCTCCAGTGGATCCAACACCCTCTTCTGACCTCTCCAGGCACCTGCATACATGTAGCATAAACCCACACAATGCACACACACACACACACACACACACACACACACACGCATAAATAAAAATAACCTTCAAAAATAATAAAATCAATCTTTTTTTTTTCTAATCTCATAATGTTTTTAAGTTTACAATTTTGTGCTGGGCCACATTTCCTTGCTGTCCCTAGCCTCATGTGACCTGCAAACCTTAGGTTGGATGGCTGGGTCCTTCTTGGCCTCTTTCAAATCTTTCTCCCTTCTCCCAACACTCCGCCCACCCTGCCCCTCCCACAGATTAACTGAGATATAAATACTACTTGCTGACTAAAAATATTCCTGGTAGAAGTAACAGTGTGATTACCAGAAACTGGCTAGGAGAAAACTCATTCTTGACTGAAACCGACAAAACATTGTAATCTTGACCACAGGTCTTGTTTTACTTTCCAATCTTCCCAAACTGCATGGGGTTACCCGGTCACTCTCACAATGGCAGAGCCTGGTGCTGAGAGTCTGCAACTCCCAGACTGATAGACGGATCAAATCCCGGTGGCAACATCGAGCATGAGGAATTGATGCTGAGGAAAAGAGTTATAGTTGAAATTAAAACAGAATGAAAAGCATGGACATGTATTTGTTCTGCTGTAGAACATTTATTTGTTCCTCCATAGGGAGGAAAATTGAAAAAAAAAAAAAAAAAACTCATCAAGCGAATGAAGTTGGGTGACTAGAATTCAAAGTAGAAAATATCTCCCCGAAAGTGCACGGTGCTGGCATGTTTTAGTTTAAAATGTTTGTATTCAAAACATCCTTGCGGTTAAAATATCCAGGTCAAAATAGTCAGTGCTCACCCCATCTATTTCCGTACAGCTCTCATCTCCAGAGGAGGGATACTCCCACCACACAAGGGTCTTTCTGTCTCTGGAGCCTATCATGACTTCCCTCCCTCCCGAGACCTGGGCTTTTTGCCTTGAGCACTCCTTAGCTCTGGGTCCTCCCTCCTCCTGCTCTGGCCATCTCCTCCATGAGAAACTTCCTCATAGCCCTCTCTAAAATGGGTTTTCTGTCTGTCTCCTTTAAAAATTAGATACAAAGATATAGATATATAGGTAGGGGTGCGTGCATGAGTGCGTGCGTGCGTGCGTGCGTGCGTGCGTGCGTGCACATGCCAGGATCACAGGTGTGTGTGCTACCACACCTAGTTCATGGGGTGCTGGGGACTGAACTTGGGGCCAACCCAGCTACATCCCTAGCTGCTTCTTTCTGTCTCCTCTTAGTCCCTTCGCTTTATGCTCTCTTGTTTTCTCTTGAATTCCCAAGGCAGATCCCAGGGTAGGCACTCAAGGAATGTTTGTTGAGGGACTGGAGAGATGGCTCAGTGGTTAAGAGCACTGGCGGCCCTTCCAGAGGACGCAGGTTCAATTCTCAGCACCCACATGGCTGCTCACAACTGTCTGTAACTCCAGTCCAGGAGATATGATGCCCTCTGCTGGCGTCCACAGGCACAGCACACCCATGATGCACAAATACACATGCAGCAAAACACCCATACACATGGAATAATAAAAAAAAATTAAAAAAGAAATGTTTGTTGAGTGAATCAGTGTCCATGGGACAAGGGATGGGGAAGTGGGGTGGGACTCCCAGAGCTCTGGGAGAAAAGAAGGAGAAAAGGGTATAGTCACATCCCTTGCACACCCCTGACAGCAAGCACCAGAGAAGCCCAGGCCAGCAGGAGAGTAAAAAGACCTACCAAGGTGGCTTTATTCCCTGCCCCGACCCAGGCCCATCTTCCCAAGGATCACCCACACATGCCAACAGCTGCCCCAACCTGGACTGTCCCTTCGTTCCTGCCTTCCACATTTGGCTGCTGGCAAGGCTGTCCAGGAAAACCTGGTGATCTCTACTCTGGCTTCTTCACCCTGAACACACACCTCAACCTGAAGATTCTGGTTAGACGCCCTTAGCCTTCAGCAATGGCTAGTCAAATTCCCAATGAGCACTCAGCTGGTTAAAAGCCTTTTCTAAAAGCTTTGAGTCCCTTTTCCCCACCGGAAGCTGCTAACTAGGGCATCAAGTCTCAGAATGAGGGCACAGAAATACTTACTACCTATCCCTAGCCTCCCTTCCCAGCCTGAGACACGGGTCCGGGATGAGGAGCCCTGGGTGGAAGGTCCTCCAGGAGGTAGGACAAAAATGAGAGTAGGAAAGCCAGAGGACAGCCGGGCAGTGGTGGCACACGCCTTGAATCCCAGCACTCGGGAGGCAGAGTCAGGTGGATCTCTGTGAGTTCGAGGCCAGCCTGGTCTACAGAGCGAGATCCAGGACACAAAGAAATCATCTTGTCTTGAAAAACCAAAACCAACCAAACAAAACAAAACAAAAGGAAAGCCAGAGGCCACTGTAGCCTGCGGGTCTTTTGCCCAAGGAGACCTAGGTTCAAGGCTGCGCCTTGAGCAAGTAGCTTTGACCCCTGCACTTGCCTATCACTGCACAAGGGACTTTTTTTCTGTGGTGTTCACAGGGCAGAACCAGACAGCTCTGGATTGACTGTGCAAAATCAAGCGCTTGGAAGACCCTGGGGTCCGGGGGATACTTCTGCGGAGATCCTGGAAAGGGCCATGTGATGGTTCATCTTGTCGATTCGATGACATTTAGAATCACCATGGAAACCATCCTCTAGGCATGTTTGTGAGGGATTATCCAGGTCAGGCTGAGGTGGTAGGAAGGTCCACCCTACCGGTGAGCAGCACCGTTCATTGGGATGTGGTCCCCAATAAAATAAAGAGGAACAGAGCACCTGAATGCATCTCTTTGCTCCCGGCTTCCGACCCAATGTGCTCGCTGCCTCCCATTCCTGCCTAATTTGGCCCGAGGAGCTGGACCTTCTGACTGTGAGCCAAAACAGATCTTTCCTTCCTAAAACTGCCTTCGTCAGGTCCTTTGTCACAGCGATGAGACAACTGTCCCAAGCCCAGGACAGACTCCTTCCTCTCTCAAGTGTCACTGAACAGCCAGGTCAAGCTCAGCCAAGGAGGACAGGCTGGAAGGTGGGCAGATCTCCCCTGAGGTCTAAAGTCCATGCTCCACATCCCCCATGTTTCTTTGCTTCCCCCTCCCCGCCAGAAAACACAAAGGTCCTGGCGTCTAACATCTTCTCCTGGCATCCCCCTCCTAGAACTCACAAATCAGGGCAAGGTTGGCATCATGTAGGAATTGGCAAGGCCAGGCCAGGAGGGTAGGGAGGGGAGGTGCTGGGCCCGGGAGGGCAATGAGGGAGCTAGGGAAGTTGAGATGTAGCCAGGCCTCTCCATGGGCATCTAGAGTTCGGGAGGGTCTATGGATCTGGATCTCACCACACCCAGGGAAACCTTAGGCAAATAAACAAGCAGCCAACACAGCAAGGCCTGTGCAGGAGCTGTGGCCATGGTGTGGCCAGCAGCAGGGAGCAGAGAGGCCGGGGAACTGTTTAAAGAGACCCAGCGGAAAGGCTGGAGCAGGGTGGGGGCACAGTGGTGGTTTGGAGCAGGAAGCTGGGCCTGGGATGTATGGGTTGAACTTGGCTGCTTCAAGGTAAAAAGAAAGGTGTTGATTCAGCCCTGCTCTTGTCCACACTTTTTCTGAGGAAGGTTCCAAGTCCTTGCCATCCATTTAAAGTCAAACTGGTCAACAGGACAGACAAGGGGCTGCCCCTCCTTCACTCTGAACCCCTAGGTCTGCTTCCAGGCCTATGACTCTGGGCCTTGTCATTGAAGAATACTCCATTTCCAGAGCCAGAGTTCCCAATAGGGGGGCAGGGAAAAGAGGCACCAACCTTGACCTATTGTCTGCAGGTCCTGATACCCCTCATTTGCTTGGAGGAGGAGAAAGGCCCAGAAGTGACAGGAGTGCCCCAGGATGCTTTGCCACTTTCTGTGACCCACAGTCACTCGTCTACACTGTTCCCCTGAGCTTCCTCAAGAGAATGAGTCCGAGAGACACAGACCACCACACCTAAGCTGAGAGTTAGAGGCATGGAGCTGGGGGTGTCGGCTCATATCTGCAATCCCAGCACATAAGAGATTAAAGCAAGAGGATTGCGGTGAGTTGGAGGCTAGCTAGCCTGGGCTACACAGTGAGTTACGAGCCAGCCTGGGCTATAGATTGAGATCTTGTCTTCAAAATGAACCAAAACAGACAGAGACAGAACTACGGAGCCATGCAGCCAGAGAGGAAAGTAAGTGTGTGTAGTGGGGGGAGGGGAAGAGGAGAGAAAGAAACAGAGACAGGAAGAGAGGGGAGCCAGGGATGGCGCCCACAGCAGGGAGAGGACAAACACATTCACAGACTAAGACAGAGGAAGGCCCCAAGAACCACAGGGACAGGCAGATCTAGAGATTCCGGTCCCCTAGACACTCCTGAGAAGTGCTGGAGATGAGGTGCTGAACACCAAGTCCCTCGGGGCTTGAGGGAGTCCCAGGACGGTGGTTCTACTGCCTTCCCTCTCCAACCCTGAGGACCTGCAGGCTCCTGGCCCCCAGCCACCATCAAGTCAGCCAGCCATTGGCCACTGGAGCTGGTGGGTCACCCAAGGTGAATGAAAGGCACCAAAGAGGGAGGGGAGGCCGTGAGTGCGGGAAGGGCGTAGGCTGCACACTGTAGGGCATCAGGGTTGATGTGCAGGGGTGTCCACATGAGACTTGGTGCTCAGGGATGGTTTGTGAACCAGGTAGCATGCTGGGTAAGTGAGTGTATGTATGTGGGTGGGTGTGTCTATTTCCATAAAAAACTTTGCAGTGTTAAGGAGGCCAAAGTGGCAGGTTGGTCCCCAAACAGCCCAGTAAGAATCATAACTGAGCAGAGCGGGTCACAAAAGAGGTGGCAGGCCTTTGTTTTCTGAGCAGATGGTATGCATGCCCAGGTGCTACAGGGCACTCCACAGCAGCCTAGAACAACATGCCACTTCTTTCCATCAGGGATGATCCCAGCTACCAGCTAACTGGCTCCCAAACTCCTGAAGAAGCCCCTCCTCCCTGGCTGTGGGTATGAGAGGGCATGGTGGGGTGGGGTGGGGGATAGGGGGCATGGTGGGTATTCAGCCTTGCCTTCCTCTGATCTAGTTTCTGCCCCTCTTGTTGCCGCATACAAGCTTATTTCGTCATTGCTCCTTGGGAGCAGAAAGTGCCACATCCTTGCCACACTGGAAAGAAAAGCAAGCTCTCCTCCCCATCCCTTTCCACTCAAGCATCATAAGACATTAAAAAAAAAGTGTCCCAATTTTTAGTTAGAGAATGAGGTCAGGAAACCCAAGGGGGGACCATTTATTGGTGACAACTGACAATTTTCATTTCACCTTGAAACTCCCTCCTTGTCTAGACATGTGTGGCCCAAGCCCAGTTTTAAGGCCACTTTACCAGAGGAGGAGTACAGAGATGAAGTTAACCAAATGGCACTTAGGGTCCCAGACTCAGCCAGGTCCCCTGTCACCTTTACAGGGCATGGAGCAAGAAAACCGCTGGTGGTCCACAGACACAGGCCTAAATATTGTAAAGTTCTAACGGTATGGTGGCACAGGCCTGCAATCCCAGCTGCCTGAGAAGCTGAGGCAGGAGGACTGCTTCAAGTTTAAGGTCAGCCTAAATAACTTTATCAGGCCTTGTTCCCCAAACAAAAGAAAACGAAACGGGCTGGGAGATGACTCCGTGGTAGAGCACTTGACTAGCACGCACAAAGCCCTGGGTTTGATCTCCGGTACACAAAGTAACAACAATAATATATATTTTAAAGTTATAGATCTTGTTAATGAAATGTCCAGTATTTTTGAGATGAGGTCGCATGTATACTGGGCTAGCCTCAAACTCTAAATCCCCCCGTTTATCTAAATCAGATAAACTTCTGCTCCCTCTGACCCCTCCCCCCAGTTCTGGGATTACAGGCATGTTCCACTACACCTGGTTTTATGCAGTGCTGGGGGCAGAACCCAGGGTCTTGTGCATGCTGAGCTAGCACTCCACCAACTGAGCTACACCCCCAGCCCCATGTTCAATAAATTATTTTCTAGCCCCCCACCTTGACAGATAACACCATCATGGCAACCTAGGAGACCAGGCTTGAATTCAGGTTTTTCTGCTTCCTGTGAGGTAAGTTTCACACCAGAATGACATCAGTCTAGAGAGATGGCTTCATTCTCACCCTGGCTCCAGCCACCCCTGCCCTATTCCCACAGCCAGGTCCTCTCCGAACCACAAGGGCTGCCCAGACAGACACCTGGCTTCAGTCTGCTTCGGGCCACAGTCCCCGTAAAATAGCATGCTGGGGCAAGCTCTGCCAGCTGAGCTGCATCCCCAGCCCTGACCATTTATGCGGTCCTGATGCTCAGCCCTGCTGTCTACACTCGACAGAAAGCTGCCGGAACAGAGCACTTGGAAGCACCCGGGCTGGGGCATGTGCACGGCCTCCCTTGCCCAGATTTTAAGGGTACTCGGGGATTGTTCTTCTTTGGCGGCCACCAGAGCTGGAGCCAGGGCTTGAAGCTCTCCCTCCCTCCACTGGAGGGGAACTCGGACAATGCCCAGGCAGGATTATTAGTCTTCCTGGAAAAACCCAGCCCGGTTTGATCCCAACTTGTGGATTTCTGGAGGCGGGGAGGGCAAGGAGGTGGTGCCAACAGGGCATCTTTGTCAAGCTGGGTCTCCAAACCAGAGCTCATGCCATCTAGGCACAGCCCCAAGTGTCGTCCCCTCTGCCCCCCCCCCCCCCCGCAGCTCCCTGGATCCTGCCTCACCCCGAAGATGAAAGGCAATGCAAATCAGGTGACAGAGCCAGGAGGAGGTAAGGGGTTCTGGACTGCACAGGGATGGGAACCAGCAGGGGGCCGCCAGGGCCTGTTAGGGGAGGAGTGCAGGGCATCTCTCTTTCTGGACAAGCTTTAAAAATTTTCCACCCCATCCCCACCCCCTGCAGATCGGCTTTGCTGTCCTACCCAGGAGGGGACACTTAGACCTGTTGAGCCATCACCAGACGCCAGGACTGTGCTAACCGCTCTCCATGCGTATTTCCATTAAATCCCAGAAGCCACCCTAGGAGGTGGGCTTTAGCCTTATCTCCATTTTCAAGTAAGGAAGCCAGTTCAGAGGTAGAGGTGATAGGACTCAAGGCTAACCCACCCCAAAGTTCCCCTTTCCTAAACTCACTGCCTCCCAGAAGCAAGAAGCTAGCTATCCCAGAAGTAAAAAGGATGGTCAGAAATGAGCAAGGGCCATCGAGATGGCTTAGCAGGTATGGGCACTTGCTGCCAAGCCTGATGATCTGAGTTCGATTCCCCAGCACCACATACATGGTGGAAACTAAGAAAGAACTCCAGCAAGTTGTTCTTGCTCATGCCAAGGCACGCGCACGCACACACACACACACACACACACACACATTGGGGAAGAATTTACTGACAAGGACCGTGTATGGGGGAAGAGACCATGGAATGAGGAATCTACACAACCACGAAAAATCCTCCCCAGTCATCACTTCAGGCTATCCAAAGACTCATGATGGTCTCTGGAAGGTTCCTGGAGTCTTGGCTGGGACCAGGTGGCATCACCCTTATCTCCCTCTGTTCCACACCCCAGGGCTTTTTGCTTTACTAAGTGGACCGTGAGGTTCCGAGTTGCCTCTCCTTTGTGGCTCAGGGAATCCAGCATCACAGCTGGGTTAGCTCAGATAGCCTCTTGCAGAAAACCTTCCCTGGATCCTAGTAGACAGTGTCCCATCCTAAAGCCCAAATCCCACTTGAGGGAGCATGGTTATCTCATACCTGCCTTAATCTCTATAGCCTGACTCCAGAAAGAATGGACCTGCTGAGCCTGGGCCAGTATTTCCTTACACACGCCTCTTCCCTGCATCTGTACCCAGGTGTAAATGATGCAGATGACCCGGGGTCACCAGAAAACCCAGGTCCCACTCAAGCAAGCAGCAGCTGTCACCTCACTTGCCCCCAGAACAGAAACTTTCGGTTCATCCCATCACTCCAAACCGCTGTGAAAGACAATGCCCTGGGACCCATACAGGGCACTTGGGGTGACGAAGCGCCCCCCCCCCCCACACACACACCTGCTGCCCTCCGGAACAATGTAGTGTCTACTGCCGGATGCTGCCTCCCCCAGCCCTCGGACCCTGGCAGCATCACGCACAGCCAGCGGGTCCTTGCAACTTCCTCAGAGTTTAGTGGCACATGCTCACTGAGTTCAGACAGAGGACGTCTTTGGGGGTCCCCTAGGTTTGAGACGCGGGCAGAGGATAGGGCAAAGCGCTTCTTTGTCCTCTCGAGCTGCCCTCGAGGTCCTCAGGTTATCTTACCTGCAGGGAAGAGACGGAGCCGGCGGTGGCCACCTGCTCTAGCAGGGTTTGCTTCGCACAGGCTCTGGGCTCACCGGCCGGGACTGGCAGGCCGGGGGCGGGGCCGAGCCGGGAGGGGCGGGGTCTCCTGTCCCACCCCGGTCCTGGCGGTGAGGAGTCTGGATGCACTTTGAGGTGGCCAGTAGGGCCCAGAACAGGGCCACTGGGAGTTCCAGTTTCATTTTTTTCTTTCTCCCTCACCCCGCTTTTGAAACAGGGTCTTATGTAGCCCAGGGTTACCTTGAGTTCTTGGTCCTCCAGCCTCCACCTTCCGAATGCTAGGATCACATGCATGCGCCACCACCCCTCAGGCTTGCTCACGCTCTTTCCTCCCTCCCCCCCTTTTTTCTCTTTTTCTTTCTTTCCCTTTTCTTCCTTCCTTCTTCCTCCTCCTCTATCTTCTCTTCTTTTTCATTTATTTTATTTTTTTTTTTTTTGGAGCTGAGGACCGAACCCAGGGCCTTGCTCTTGCTGGGCAAGCGCTCTACCACTGAGCTAAATCCCCAACCCCTTCATTTTTTTTTTAAGGCAAGGTTGCATCAAGCTTGGCCTTGAACTAGTCAACATCAGTTCTTCCTCTGCCTCCCAAGTGACAGGACTACAGGCAAAGAACCACCACACTTGACTTTCTGAGGGTTAGGACACTGGGGGCCTCCTGACCTTATAAAATCCCCTCCTTCAGACAGCCTGGTCCAGATGCTCACAAGCCTGGCTTCATCAGAAGACCCCAGCCCAAAGCAGCAGCAGCAAGAACAGACTTGCCTGAGCCTCCCTTCCCCCAGTCTGAGGCGCTCACAAAATTGAAGGTGGGTGGGGATAGCACCCTCCTCTAAAGGTCAGCTCCGAATCAGGGGTCAGCCACATAGAGACTCGGCCTCTGGAGGGATGTTACGTGCCCATCTTCTTCCTCTCTCTTTGAAACACAGGGCCTGCCACCACCCCCCAAACACCCTTGCAGGTCCCTCAGCTGTCACTGTTTAGCGCTGGAATGACAGGCGTCCAGATTCCGTGAGTCCAGCCACATTCAAGGCCATTGAGCTTAGCACTCTTTGCTCCCGCCCCCCCCATCAGTCGCTAATTTTATTGACCTGTAAAAGGCACGTTCCTGGCTGGGGGTGGGGTGGGCGGATAACTCAGGGCACAGTGGGGAGTGGACAAGCAGAAGACACCCATGAGGAAGGACAAGGACTCCCGAAGGGGCCAAGGACACCCTGAGAGGAAGAGGGGCTCTAAGAGAGCCCTTCTTTTTACTCAGAGCTAAGATGGATGCCCAAAAGAGTGGAAGAGAAATTTTAGCCCTCAGCCAGAAAAGACTGGGAGAAGAGAGAATGAACTATTTTCCAAGCACTCTGAGGCAGGCAAGGATGAAGCAGGAGAGATGAAGGTTGGATAGCAGGAAGAACTGTCACCCTTTTATCACATCTCTACCCTAACCCTTTCCTCCCCCCTTGAAGGTGACTCCTGCCTGCTGGGCCTCTTACTACAGAAATAGCCCTTTCCCTGAAGAATCAACCTAGATCTTGCCTCTCTTAAAATGAGAACAAAAAATTTAGGCCTTTGTGATTCTCCCTATTGCATGCCTACCTCATCCCAGCCCTCAAATTGTCACGTTCTCTTCACCCGGTGAGAAGGGGGGATAGGAGGGAGGCGGTGGGGTTAGAACCTGTTACAGCAGAGAGCGCACACAATGGCCTTACATCCTTGAAGGGCCTCGAATTGAGGCTTTTTAGATCTGGGAATGGAACCCAGAGCCTCTTTCATGCTAGGCATGTTCTCTGCCTGTGAACCCTGTCTTCAACACCTCAGATTTATCCTGCTGCTGATCTACATGAGGGTCGAACAGACACGGAAGAGATTTTTTCTTTTTTCTTTTTCAGACTGGATCTCATGTAGCTCAGCCTGGCCTCAAACTCACTATGTAGCCAAGGATGACCTTGAACTTACTTTAGTTGTTTGTTTTGTGCGTGTGATGTGTGTGCAGTAGTACACTACAGGCATGTGAGAAGGGCAGAGCGGTCCCCTCCTGGGAACACTTTACCCATGAAACAGGGGCTTTTTCTAATTTGGTCTGACTTGGTCTGATTTGGATTGCTAGGTCAGCAAAGAGGCCTATTGGGGTGCAAAAAAACTTATCATCTGGGGGTCCACCGAAGAGGGGTTGATTGCCCTCCACCGTCCGTCTGACGAAGATTGGCTTTTGGCTGGGTAAGTTGCCTTTCCAAATCATTGCCTAAGAGGCCCAAGGGCTCTTCAAATTTTGGGGTGTCCTGCCAAAGATGCAGCCGCACCAGGCCCCCGACCCATTCTGGAGCAAAGGGCTGCCTTTGTTCTGTGGGACCCCTTCTCTAGAAGACGTTTCCCCTTTTTTGACCCAAGACTTACCACAGTGGATGCACTGTGCTAGGCTTCACGTCCCCTGCATAGGCTTGAGAAATGGGCACTTGCCATTCAAAGCCTGATCCCCAAATGCCCCTGCAGTGTCTTTTACAAAATCTATCCAAATTGGGACTATCTGATACCATCTGTCCTGAATGTTTGATTTCTCTGAGCACTAAGGCCTAGCCACCATATACTCTCGATAACCAGTCAGGTGGCCTCCTAAGGGAACCTTACAATCTCCATCCTCCACGATCTTGAAAATTCTTTCTCGGCTTGGAGATAATTGGACAGAACTGCCCTACGTCCACAGTTTTTGGCTTCTGCGTTCCCGCCCTCCCTACAGAGGCCAGTGTCCCTCAGCACTAGTCTTGTTGGCTAGGGTCATGGCACCTCCAGATTCCCGCCTATCTGGGAACTGGGATCCTGAAAATTCCACTCTGACCATGCTGCCAGGGATACTGGCTCCTCCCCGACTTCCCCAAACTCTACTTACCCAAACACCTCTTACCTCACATGTTCCATTCAGTGGCCAACACACCTCTATTCACCCCTCCCCTCTTCTCCCCCTCCAGTCCAAAGGTCGAAGCCTTACCCGCCTTCCTTTCCCCTCCTCTCCCTTCTTCCCCCTCCAGAATAAATTTCTCCTCCTTACCCACCTTCCCAGTGCCTCAACCTACATCTGGGTCCCCCTCCACACACTAGCCTAATGCCCCTGAATCTTCCCTGGTTTCTTCTCATACTGGGTCTTGCCAGACTTCTGCCCTCCTCTGCCTTCTCCAAGAGGTAGCTGGAGCTGATGGAATCATTCAAGTCCCCAGGGAAGAGACCTCATGGTTTGTTGACTCCTCCAAGATATGGAAATGGTCTTGGACAAAGTTGTCAATTTTGATAAGCTCCGAGAGATTACTCAGATAGCTGACGAAAACCTGGCCATTTTTCTGAACCGGTTTCCAGAGACCGTGGTTCAATATACTGGCCTTGACCCAGCCTCCCCAGCAGGAGCCACGGTCCTGACCACACATTTCTCAGTCAGCGCCAGGTATTAATAAATTTAAAAAGGCTGAGGAGGGTCCCCAAACTGCCTTACAGGAATTGGTAAAAATGGCTTTTTAAAGTTTTTAATGACAATCGAGTCATCCTAATAGACAAGACTGCAACAGAATATGCTCCAAGCCCAAGCTTTAGCAGCTGCCCTGAGGTCGCCAGGGCCCCCACAAGGGGGACAAGGGAAGTCAGCCATGAGGCTCCATCCCACTGGAGCTCAGCCTAAGTCAACTCCACCAGAGCCTGCTTCAAATGAGGCAAGCAGGGCCACTGGTCACAGTATTGCCCTGACCCCCAGCTGCCCAGGAGGCCATGCCCTGTCTGCTAACAGCCTGGGCACTGAAGATCAGAATGCCCCATGCAGGCTCTATGCCATGCCATGGAGGTCCAGCCTCACCAACACCGGCATCTGAGACTCTTCTGGCCTTTGAACTCCTAGGCCTGGTGGCAGACTGATGCAGCCTAGACCTGCTGACTCCCATTGCCCTCTCTGAGCCTAGGGTGATGCTGCAGGTAGCGGGTAAGTCCATTGACTTTCTTCTGGACACAGGAGCTACCTATTCTGTTTTGACATCTCACTCGGGTCCTATAGTTCCCTCGCCAATTTCTATCACGGGGGTGGACAGGATCCCTTCCTTCCCACTTAAGACCCTGACACTTCCCTGCATTCTTGCAGGGTGATTCTTACACTCTTTTCTGGTCATACCTGCTGGCCCTGCACCTCTGCTTGGTCACAATGTTCTCAGATGCTTTGGGGCCACACTCACCTCGGGCCCCACACTCCCCTGAGTATTTCACAGGTCCCTTCACAGGGAGCCCTCCAGATACGACATCCTCTGCATCAGCTTTGAGGACACCAACCAGGTGAGGATTGGCAATGCCATGGAGCTCTTATTGGAATCTCTCAACGTCTCCTGGAAGCTCCACATTCCCTATCACCCACAATCCTCGGGAAAGGTTGAGAAGGCCAATGGACTCATCAAACAGCTCACCAAGCCCTCCTTTGAACTCAGGTTATCTTGCCCTCCCTTTTCCCCAACTGCCCTTACCCACCTCTGAGACACCGCACACTCTCCTACAGGCCTGAGCCCTTTTGAGCTCCCTTTATAGAAGGCCCTTCCTCCTCAATCACCACCTCCCAGCCCAAACTCCCCCACTGGCTGGGTACCTCCCCTACCTCTCTCTTCTGAGTCCCTTCTCTGTTCACATGCTGACAGCTGTCTCCCTGCCCCCACACCAACAGACCCAACTGCCTGCCCCACTCTCCCTGGGGGACAGAGTACTCCTCAAACAGCTAGCTCCTAAGACTCTTGAGTCCGGATGGACAGGACCTTATACTGTGATTCTCACCACCCTCTTGGCTGCCAAGCTCCTGGGACATCCATGCTGGTACCATCTCTCCAGGCTCAAGTGGGCACCTATTCAGGATACATGGTCTGTCTAGCAGCTGGGACCCTCCACCCTCTGGCTTTCCAAGATGTCCCAATGAAGGGCCTATCTGCTCTTCTGCTCTGTGCATTCATCTTTGCAGTACAGCTAGGACAGATGTTAATCTATTTTTTCTAGACACTTGCCTTCTCTGCTTCAAGAAACAGATGCCTGAGGTATCCAGGATGACAATTAACCAGAGGCTCCTCCACTCACACCTCCTGCTGAATGTGAGCCCACCAGCTCCCTCCTTTCTCATGTCACCCATGCCTACAGGAAGTAGTCAGACTTGAACCAGCGCCCCTATACCCAAAGAGTCTGGAATGTTCTGGTGGAAGAGCCACCTCAACTCCCCTCCCCCATTTCTTTCCCCAAGCCCGCCCCTTCAAAGCCCTCCAAACACAGCTCTCCCAGAGAGGCTCAAGACCACTCCCACAGGGTATTTAAGCCGCATCCCGGAAAACAGACACATGGTTCTTCTGGTCTCTCGCCCCCGTCTCCCCTCTGGGGGGCCGGAGAGTCACCTGGGAATGCTTTACCCATTAAACCGGGGCTTTTTCTAATTTGATCTAATTTGGATTGCTGCGTCGGCAGAGAGGCTTATCGGTGTGTGGGGGGGGGCGCAGACTTATCAAAGGGCCTCAAAAAAGAAAAACAAAAACCCAGAAGTTGCCTTGGCAAGGTAGGTATGTTGTGATTCCTAGAACTGCTCGACACGTCAATTCTCCTGCATCAGTTTCCCAACTCCATCCAATGTATATAAGAATATCTGGGGCAGAATAAAGGGTACTCCACTCCCCATGACTACAGTACTTCCCAGGGGGAGGCGAATGGCCTGTTGAACTACCCTGCCCCCTGCAGCCTGAGTTAGGTATTACAGCCACAAGGGGTCAGTCCAGCGAGAGATCAGACAGGCTCTGGGTGCAGTCCTGCAGGATGTTGAAGTCAGGTACTGAGAAGGGGACCCGGGACCACTTTTTGGCCTGGATCTTCCCGTGAGGGGTCTCCAGGAGCATGCTTCGGATTTTGAGCACTGGCAAGGTCACTGATTTGTAGATCATCTGTAAGCCCCAGACCTGGCGGTGGAACAAACGGCAACATCTGGGTTTCTGAACTCAAGATGGACTTCTGAGGCCATTAGGCAGTGGGCTCCCTAAGACAGGACTAGAGCATAGACTGTGGGTCTCCCACAGCAGGGCTAGCTGCCACTCTGGGTGAGGGCCTCTGAAGCCGGGGCTAAGGGCTCTTTGGGCTGGGCTCTAACTCCATACTTACCTCCCCACAGTTACTGCAGTTAATGGTCCCCCCTGGCCTCCAGTCCTTGAAGACCTTGTTAATGACCACAGGCTTCTGGGAGATGGTATAGTAGACCCTAGAGGGGATGAAGAGAGCCCTTCTGGAGCCCCTGTACCCTAGACTTTATGCCCTGTAGTTGGCTGAGCCTCTCCCAGGGCATTAGGCTTTTCTGCCAGTCAAGATACAGAACGTCCCAGAACCAGGAAAACTAGACGTCAGAGGTTCCGCCTACCATGTCTGCATGCTGTTCCCACTTTTGGGAAGTTTCCTCATGGATCTCCTCCTTCATCCTTATTTCCAACCCCAAGCCATCTCCCATCACCTGACAGAGTGTCCTAGAAACATTCATCCCCTTGACGTTTCCTGGCTCAGAATGCAGCCAAGGCTCCTAACTGCCTCCTGGATACAGGTTTAACTTTGAGGCCCAACCTTCAAGATGCTCCATGACCCGGTCTGTCTTCATCCTGAATCCCACCACTCCCGTCTTCCTCTCAGCGTAACTGTGATCCCTCACCTCTGCCTAGAGTCATCTTCCCATGTTCAAACCCCACCACCCTCCTCCTACCTAAGTGAAATTCTCCCTCAAATGGAACCCATGTGAAGAACCCTGGCACCATGGCCTGACACACGGGAGGTGTCTAATAAAGAGTTACTTAATGAATGTTGTAAGCAGAAGTAAGGCTACCCTTTAGGAGGTAGAATGGAGGGGGTGTCTCAGCAAGAGGGGGAGAGCTGGAGCTCTTTGATTTAATTTAATATGTGTATGATGGGCCAGGAAGGTATGTGCGCCACCAAGCTCCTGTGGAGGTCAGAAGGTAACTTTTGGGAGTCTCTCTCCTTCTACCATGGGATCTAGGACTCAAGCTCAGGCCATCTGGATTTTGAGACAGGGTCTCATGTAGCCCAAGATGGCCTCCAACTCACTATGTAGCTGAGGGTAACCTTGACCTACTGATCCTCCTGCCTCTATTTCCAGAGTGCTGGGTTACAGGTTCATACTACCATACCCAGTTGCCGGGGATTGAACCCACAAGGCTTTGTGCATTTTAGGTAAGCATTCTACAAACAGAGCTACATCCCCAGCACCCCCACCTCTCTTTCTTTTTTCTTCATCTATCATCTATCCATCTATCCACCCACCCACCCACCCACCCACCCACCCACCCATCCATCCATCCATCCATCCATCCATCCATCCATCCACCCACCCACCGATCCATCCATCTTTTGAGACAGGGTCTCTCTATGTAGCCCGGGCTATCCTGTAACTCACTATGAAGACCAGGACCCTTCTCACCACATCAGCTGCTGCTTTTTTTTTTTTTTTCCTTTTGAGATGGAGGCCTTTCTGTTGCCTGGACTGACTCTGAACTCCTAGGCTCAAGTAATTCTTCTGCCTCAGCCTCCTGAGTAGCAGAGAGAGGCCGCCTCACCTGACAGTTGGACCTGTCTTGTATGTCCCGAAAGTAGGTAGGACCAAGGAGTTAGTTTGTAGCTAAATTCTTTGTATCCCAAATCCCAGTTCTCTTTCAATCACATAATGGCTACAGGTGCTTAATTAAGCAAGACTCCACACCTCTGCCTCCTCACTTGTGGGATGGGGCTGCACTGTTTGCTAAAAATGCTCGTTAGCCTCCTACACCCTGCAAAAGTCCTTCCTCATCCTGCCGGCCCTCCCATGGCTCTCACGAGAAGTTGGGGTTCACATTGACGTGGTGGGTGCCCTCCACCTTCCGCAGGTCACTCCCGTAGCCCACAGCCACCATGCAGTTGATGCAGAGGAGTCGCACGCGCTCTGCTGGGAACTGCCTCTGCTGACTCTCCCGCTGGGCTGTGCGTGCTGCTCGCTTAGCCAGAGCTGCCAGCTGCAGCTCCTGGATCTGGGGGGCCAGCAGGGAGGAAACAAGACACGGACATGGACACCAAGGGACCCAAACTCTGGGAAGCCCCCAGGGTTCCCAAAGACCCCAGGTTAGTTGTCATTTGTACCCAGACCCAGAGGACTTGGTTTTTTTTTTTTGGGGGGGGGGTTGAGACAAGGTCTCTTACTGGACCTGGAGCTCCCTGATCCAGTTAAGCTGGCTGGCCAGCAGGCCCAGAGATCCCCCTGTCTCAGTCTTCCCAGAGCTGAGATCCCAGGACCGCTTTGCTGTCCCCAGGTTTTTACTGGGCTGGGAATCTGAATTCAGGTCCTTGTTCTTGTGTGGCACCTCACTGCTGAGCCCTCTTCCCATTCCCATGAAGCTTTGTGAACAAAAATTTGGGGCAGGGGACAGTCTTTGTGCTGACTCTACGTTCTCCCCTTGGAAAAGGTCATGCAAAGCTTTATTATTTATTTATTTATTTGTTTGTTTATTTATTTATTTGGTTTTTCGAGCTTTTGTAGCTTTGGCGCTTTTCCGGGAACTCACTCCGTAGCCCAGGCTGGCCTCAAACTCACAGAGATCCACCTGCCTCTGTCTCCCAGGTGCTTGGAATAAAGCCTGCACCACCACTGTCCGCCACCCCTCCCCCCTTTTTAAAGACAGATTTTTCATGTATCTCCAGTTGGCCTCGAACTTGCTGTGGTAGCCAAGGATAAGGGCAAACCTAGGACAAGGCCTGTTTCTAAGGCTATGTGGAGGACAGGCCTCACCCTCTCTGGCAATGTTACCCTGGCCTTGATCTTTCTCTGCATGGTATAAAAGTTCCCTGGATAAGCCGGGGGAGAGGGGGGG
>CABHPH010154442.1:41849-59793 GCA_902168325.1 Peromyscus nudipes | reverse complement strand
ACACACCACACTACACATACCACATACATCACAAACATGCATACACACACCACACATACCACACCATACCACACCACACACACACACACACACACACACATACACATCACACATCACACCACACCAAAACACACCATACTACAAAGACCACACACACATACACACACACACACACACACACACACACAACACATGATGTGAAAAACAGATTAAGTGTGAAATCAGTCTTGGGCAATATAGTGATACTGTATTTCAGAAAACCACAAACCAACCAAACAAAAGCCCCACAAAATGCAAATATTGATTCCAAATGAGAGGAATTGGTTGATATAGAACTTTCAAAAAAGTTTTGACACTGCTTGGTTGGCCAAGATTCTGAGACTAGCTAGACCATAGATCTAGGGGAAAATGAAATACTCTATTTTTCTGCTAAAAGAATCTAGCAATAGAATGATTCCTAACAACATTCTCCTATATCCACAGATCAGTGTCTCACACTTAAAGGAGGCTCCATGGCCAGCAGTAGACAACACAAAACAAACTCAATACTATTTTTGGAAATGTTTTGTCTCATAATTTTGTTTGGGCATCTTCTTTTTAACCTTGCTTATCTTTTGCTTATCTATTACAGTTTCTGGTTTTGTGTGTTTATGGTGTGTGTATGTGTGTGTGTGTGTGTGTGTGTGTGTGTTTCTGTGTGTGTGTTTGTGTATGTGTGTGTGTGAGAGAGAGAGAGAGAGCGCTGTTCATATGCGTGTATGTTTCTCATGTTTTTTCTTTATTTTGTCTTCTCTGTTTGCTTTGCTTCATTTTGTTTTGTTTTTTATTGTCCTGTATGTATTCTACAAATAGAGAGAAAGAAGACGTGGAGGTAGGTGGATGGGGAGGTGGGAGGATCTGGGAAGAGACAAGGGAGGGGAATTGTTATTAGAATATACTGTATAAAAATATTTTGAGTAAAATCTTTTTTAGTTCAAAACTAAGTGGAAAATTGTATTTAATATGTCAAATATCTGATAAAAAAAACAAGTTAAAACATTAACTTTGCTACAAACTGAGCCCAAAGTAGAATTCATGGTATCCTGTGACCACAGAAGATTTTTTATATTTCACACCAGAAGCCAACCAACCTACTCAGTTAGAAGTACACAGGAGAATTCCTGTCCTGGAAGAAATCATCCCAGAAGGAAACTTCTCTGGAGGTAGATAGCTAAGAAAAGAAAATATGCAAGAAGCTGTGTATCAATTATTCCTTTTCCTAGGGTCATTAATCAAACATGCCACGCCCTTTCTGAAGGGGAGGAGTTATAAGAAATGCAGAAAAGTCATGACAGCCACATGTCTGTCCACATGGACTCACGGAGCCGGGGAAATGCTGTTGGCTTCACTGTCACAACTACCATGTCTATGTGGCGTCTTCCAGCTCTGCCCTCCAGCTCTCTTCTATTACACGGCTTGTCACCGGGTGAAAGAGCTCTTCTCTGCATGCAACTCTCATTTGAGTCTGTGTGCTTGTGACACATCTCTCACTTAGTTGGACTGTTGGAAAGTCAAGGAAAAGATACAGTGTCCCTGTATCTGACATGGGCAGTGAGATTGTTGTTTTCTGTGACCAGCTGGTGGAGGGATGATCAGGGAAGGCAAAAAAAAAAGCTATGCATATCATTATTTAAAGTTACTAATTACCTAATAGTCCATTCAAATTTTCTTTATAAGAAACTTTAAAAGAAATTCCCCTTTGACTTTGAAAACGTGGAAATTATTTATCAATTAAATTTAAATCATTTTCTACTTGAGTATACTAGAAAGATGATAGTTTAATTACTGCTATGAAAAAAAATTTTGGACTTTGAATTTCATGCTCTTATAAAGATTATTGGAAGTTTAAGTAACTTTAGTAAGGACAACGATAAAAAAAATCCAGAGAAGAAGAGAATTAAAATATTTTTTTTAAAAAGTGGTGTATATTTGGATAAGTCTTTGGATAAATAACAAGCGCATGTTTCACATTATTCTATTAATATGCATGGATATGATAAACATACAGTATTGAAAATTATAAACAAGGGACTTTTAATTTAGTAGTTTCATTGGCTACTTTTCTTGTTACTGTAACAAAATGCTGACGGAAGTCAGATCAGACAGGGAGAATTTATTTATTCTGCCTCCCTGTCTAAGGGGATGCCAGGCTACCATGATGGGAGGTCATAGCAATGGGAACTTGTAGCTAGAGTTTTCCTACCGGGCCCACAGTCAGGACAAATCTCTGTCACCTGCCAGTCCCACAGCCGCTCAGACCCAACCAAGTAAACACAGAGACTTATATTGCTTACAAACTGTATGGCCGTGGCAAGCTTCTTGCTAACTGTCCTTATATCTTAAATTAATCCATTTCTATAAATCTATACCTTGCCACATGGCTTGTGGCTTACCGGCATCTTCACATGCTGTTTGTCATGGCGGCAGCTGGCAGTGTCTCCTCAGCCTTCCACTTCCCAGAATTCTCTCCTCCTTGTCCCGCCTATACTTCTTCCTGCCTGACCACTGGCCAATCAGTGTTTTATTCATTGACCAATAAGCAACATGTTTGACATACAGACCATCCCACAGCAGGAACTGATTGGTCCATTGGGGAAGCAGGAACCTTCAAGCCCCATCCTGTAATAGCCCACATACTCACCAGTGGTAGAACCTAATACACACGGAATGCAAGAGAATTAAGTAAAGAAGGGACCAGGGGTCCAGTTAAGTGGACGTTTACTTGCCTAGAGGAAGGAGGATGTCTTCACTACTTGATTATACATGCATACACTCATTGTATTTAGAGTAGTATACATGGACTGGGACATTCAGTGGGTGGTTTTTAAAGTATTTAGATATTTCTTTAGTAAAGTCTCTGGCATCCTTACCTTGAGGTTGGAGAGTCACCATATGTTAAATACCTCTAAGCTCAGGTTCATGATAAAGTAAACCCGTCTCAAACCATATAGCATGCTAGTGACTTCATTCCTTGCCTTCAAAGTATTGCAATGTGCAGGAAACATCCCAAAACTACTCCACCAATCAATCAAATTATCCAGAACAAAGTGGAGGCTTTTAAAATTGACTAGATGTCTGGGACTGTGTAAATGTAATATGCAAATGGGGTTGTTGCTGTCACACCAACTAAAACCATAGCAGCAAAACCAACTGCAACTCCAACTCCAGGAACCGCCCAGCAAAGCAACTCCAGTGACCCTGCTGGTGGTGGCTGGTGACTTCAAGGTTTAACTGGTACCTGACATGGAACTGCCTGTCTACTAAGACTTTGATGTGCTATGTGTCAGAGTTGGGGGGCATTCTCCAGGGCTGTGTTACAGGTGCCTAAAGGAAGCAGCAGCATTTAACTCCTCTTATCTGTGCTGTTTTCCTCTTTCTCAGGGATACCGCCTCCCTTTTCCTGTTCCTATGATGTGCCAGAGCAGGCTTATTTATGAGCATACCTTAAATGGTACTCTTTATTTTCAGATGTCTGAAACTGGCTAGATGGTTCAGTGGTGAAGAGCACTTCTTGACTTTTCAGAAGACCTGAGTTTAGTCCTGAGCAGCCCTGTACCATTGCCGGCAAGTCCACCTCCAGAAGATCCAATGCCCTAATGTTCTTTTCTGGCCTCTGTGGTAACCTGCACATAAGCGGCATACATCCACACATACACAGAGATAAAATAAAAATAAACATCAAACAACACTTTACAAGACTTCCCATTCTTTATAACTTTTAAAAATACAGGATCATTTTGGTAATCGGCTATGGACATAACTCTTTGAATAGAAATTTGCATGTATGCATATACATAAAATGATACTTTTTTTTATTAAGTAACATTCCCTACAACCAAATTTTGCACTCTGATAGATTCCCATACTCAATGCTACACACATGAAGTTGTCCTGATGCAGCATCCTGGAGATATAAACTTACCCCTTCCCCTATGAACATTTCAGTCTGTTATCATTGTGGTGTATCAATACCTAGAGAGATTAATTGCCATGACAAGCAAATGACAAGTCTTCTGATAACAGCATCCCAGAGAATGATTCTGGGCCCCTCATCAGCTTTCCATCTGTGTTGGAAAGTCTCCTCAGTAAAGTGCCTAGTGTCCCAGGGAAGGTGAAGTGTGCACAGATAGAGTGATAGGTACTGATGGCTTTGAGAAGCAGTCCAGGATTGGGAAGAAAACCCTCTAGGGAAAAAAATGTCCTTCTAGAATGTTCCTACCTAGCTGTTTCCAGCACCTGTGCTAATTCCAAAAAAAAGTGAGCAAAATACCTTTTTTGTCATAGAGCTCCAGAGACTCTGAAGAGAATTCCCTTGTCTATCAATCCATCATTTATAGTTCCAGTAACAAGAAAATGACAAAGATCATGTCCTCTCAATCTTACCTATGGGTCTTTTTCATTTGTTGTTCAGTCTCTAGCTTTCTTTCAATTTAATGCATGGATGCATATTTATATGTTTCTATGGAATTTTAAAATAAGCCTTTTCATTGATGGAAAATATATACAGGAAATCACAAAGACACTGCTCTCTATATTTTTATGAAATGCAGATATCCATTGAAGTTCAGTCAAATAAAAACAAAATACAGAACTTTAGTATCGTGTCTTAGTCATTTTTGTTCTCTGCCTGTTTACTGCCTATCCACTCTCTCCACATAAAGTCATGTCGTCCTACATTTAAGCCTGGAAAGATACATCATAAAGTCTGTTGGGTCAAGCTTCCTTTACCCAGTGATATGTCTGTGATATTTATCCATGTTTGTAGGTATGACAGTACCATGTGCTTGTCCTTAACTATAGAGTCTCATTACATTACCTTTTTATTCTGCTACTAATGGATAATTGTGGCATTTCTAGTTTATCACAATGCAGCTATAAACATACTGTTAATTCCACCAGTCGAGAATAAGACCACTACCACAATTTAAAGTCAAATTTGAAGCAAGCTTTAATTAAATACTAGCCAGGTGGCTGGGCTCTTGTCAGATCCATCTCTGGGTTTCCAGATGATGGCCCCAAATCAGGATTTAGAGCTGCTTAAGTATTTCCCATCAGGTTCAACCAGGGCCAAGCATACATCCTGATATATTTCCTGCCTGTGAACCTCTTGCCCACATGTGATCAAGCACATCCAGTGCAGATGGGTCAAACAAACTTGTTTAGGGGAGTGAAAACACATGGCTTGTCACCTTCCATAAACATTAGCCTCCAGCATTTAAGGAACTATCTGTCTTTGAGCAAGAGGCTTGCAGATCAGAGACATTTTTGTTTCATGGATCTCTGAGGCATAGTAATTGAAACTTAAAATATAACCTTGGCTCTTACAATACTAACATGTCTTTTGACAAACATGGTTTTGCAACTTTGTTGGATATATTTTTAAGAATAGAATTGATGTGAAATAAAAGCATGTGATCACTTACATATCTTTATGTCCATACATATGTATGTCTTTAGAGACAGGGTCTCATTATGTAGTCCAGGAATTTGCTAGGTAGCCTGGGCTGGTTTTGAAGTTGCTATCCTGTGCCTTAGTATTCTGGAATGAAGTATGAAATTAAGGTAAAGACATATATTTCCTGCATAAAGGAATAAGAGTTCTAATCCCTTCTCACCACTATGTGACATTGCTGTGTCTCTGTTTTGTTTTTATACCAGTCAATTATGTCACTGTGAAATGGCATTATGGTTTTGGATTTCAGTGACTAATCTGGAGGTTGAGCATACTCTCTTGTTTATTTCTACTTCTTATCCAAATTTAAGGCGTCTTTTAAGGTCTTTAAGTAAAAGATTCTGAGATTCTGTAAAAGTTTTTTATGCAAAAGTACAAGTAGATTTCATTTTCCTTATTTATTTTCAAGACTTACTTAAATGGACTCATATAAGTGTTTTACTATTAGAAAGCAAATATTACTGCTCTCCCATTTTCTGACTCACTATCTTCTTCATGATGTATTTTAACATGGTATTTTAAAATTTTATTTATAAATTAAAATAATTTGTTTTAAATTTTTATAAATTTTATTTATTTATTTATTTAAAATGTAATTATATCATTTCCCCTACTCTTTCCTTCCTCCAACCTCATCTACACCCAGTGCTTATTCCCTCTCAAAGTGATGACCTCTTTTTCTTTATTATTGTTACACACACACACACACACACACACACACACACGCACACGCACACGCACACGCACGTATAAATACATCCTCCTGATTTAATCACTTGTGTGTGTAGGATTTCAGGATTAACATCTTAGTATTAGATAATCTGTTAGGGGGCTTATCCTTGAGAGAGACTAATTCTTCCTCACTCAGCAGTCATTAGTTGCTTATTGGGTCTAATAGGAATGACAGGGAAGCTACATCCATGATACTTCAACAATATGGCTGCTTAAAAAAGATCTGTTGAGGGCTGGGCTCATCCAAGTCTTACCCTGAGGCTTTGATGTATGGAGAAGTAAGTTAGCTCCTTTTCTAAAACCATAAATGTGCCTGGCACCTGGGCCAGTCCCTTGGGGGAAACTGAGGCTTCATATCCTGAGAACCCAACTGTTCCTATCATGCTGGGCTTTGGTTACCAGCCCCAAGGTTGCTGTGTACTGGAACTGTAAGGCTCTTGAGATACCTTGTGTTCCATTTATGCAACACTGTTTGATTAACTTCCCTCTCCTTTCTCCCCATTGTAAGATAGAGTCTGCTGATGCTATCCCATTTCTCCCTGAAAACGGTATGTAGGTTTCTATATGTAGCCCACCGGTTTTATTTTCCTCATCTCTGATTCCCTGGACCTTCCTCCTTAGGAAGTTCCACTGAAGAACTGCTTGCTTGTCTGGGTCAAGATCTAAACAATCACAATACCAATAAACATGCTAATGGTGAAGGGGGGGATAAAAACGTCACCAGGGAACTATCCTTAGATAAAGAACTACAGGCAACTAATGACTGGTGTCTTTCATGCCTTGACATTCCAACTTGTTAATTTTCCATTATGTCTAAGCTTATTTCAAAATACATAAAAGAATCCTTGCTATACCAAAGATATCAAACTGTCATAAAGACTCTGCTGTTGTATATTGTCCTTTAGATATGCTATTGTTTTAAACCTTTCAGGCTTAAGCATATAGTTCACCAGTTGTGAAAGATCATAACCAATAGATGAGCATCTTTTAGTTAAATGACATTTTCTCACTGTGCTGTGGTGGAATCTGCCATAACCATGAACTCAGTGCTAATTCTGAACACACTGTTTTTATCTTGCTTAATTCTGCAATCTGTCCATCCTCACATCATTTCTACTCTGTCTTAATTGCTGTTACTTTAATAAGTCTAAAATGTCAATCAATCAAATCTTGAATTTGAAATTTAAAGTTACCTTGTGAATTTCCCAACATAATTCCTTATGGGAGAAGTAATATCTTATGGAGAATGCAAACCTTTGGCTTTCCAATCATCCAGAAGTATGAATATAATATATTGGATTTTTAATTGGTGCAATTGTTTGAAGTTTGTAGTTTTAAAGTAGTATTTCAAGGTACTTACTCCTAGATATACCTTTAAAAATGTTTTTGAGAATTCCATACACAAGTACTGGATTTAAATTATTTTCCCTCTTGTTTTCCTCAGTCCAACCCCTCCCAAGTCTCTTTCAGTCTCTCTCACATTCATAAACTTCTTCCCTAATTATTATACACATATATGCATATAAACAAATACATATACAAATACAATCTGTTGAGTCTATTCAGCGTTGTTCATATATTTTAAGGGATGACCAGTTAGGGTTGTATACCCTATCAGGTGTCTCATTCCTGGAGAAGATTGATTCTTTGTCTCTCAGCAGAAATTGTCTGCACTTCTTCATCTAAGGGTCTTGTGAGATATTCCTTATCCAAGTCAGCATGTAAACTCCTGACATTGTGCTGGTCTTATTTAGGCAACCATATTTTTGAGATTTGATGGGTGCAGCTTCCCTGTCATATAAAAAAGTCATGGCTCTGGCTCTTACAATCTTTCTGCCTCCTTTTCTGTGATGCTGCTTGAGCATTAGGTAGGTATAGGGGTTATATTATAAATGTATGAATGGGAATGAGGTACCTGATAGTCAATTGTTCTCTGCATTTTGACCATTTGTAGATTTCTATAATTCTCTTTGTTTGCTACAAAAAAAGTTTCTTTGGTACGTGGTGAATGCTACACTTAGGAGTGGGTGTAATACTTATGTGTGAGTGTAAGGATAAGTATGTAGAATGCAGTTTAAAAAAAAAACTGGCTTAGGAACGTAGCTATAGTAGGTTCCTTTCTAGGGCCCATGGCTTCAGTAGCCATTGGAAATTGTCTAGATTTACACTACCAGTCATAAATTTCCCCTGCTGAATAGGCCTTAAGTCCAGCTAGATGGCTCTGGGTATGCTCAGAATATAAGTGTTATACTGCATAATTTTAACTTTCTTTTTTTTTGAGGCAGAGTCTCACTGTGTAGCCCTGGCTGGCCTGGAACTCACAGAGATCAGCATGGCTCTGCCTCCTGAGTGCTGAGATTAAAGGCACGTGCCATCATGCCCAGCCCATAATTTTAACTTTCTGGCACAGTGACTTAAACGTGCAGTAATAAGGGTCCCAAACAGTGATGTGTCAGGTGGGAAGACACAGGATGATAAATAATGAAGAACAATGAAGAAGACAAAAGCAATAGCTGGAACTGGAAGGTCTTGAATGAGCTGATGACTTATGCCAAGTAAGTTTATTAGGAAATACAGCATCTTATATGCTATTAGCAGGGGCGATGGCCAAGGTCAGTGAGAGCTAAGTCAGACAATGCTGGCAAAGAGAACATAGGATACCTCAGAAACAGCTGTCTTAGGGTCGATAATCACAGCCTGGGGGAAGACTCATGTCCCCAGAAGCCGCAACCTTGATTCCTTCAAGGCCCTGGCTCCAGCTTCATACCAACTTTGCCTACTCCGCTCCTGGACAAGGACACAGAGCTAAAGTTCCTTTTGTCCTTGCATTAGGGCTTCTGAGAAAGTCTTGGGTCAGCCAGGCTCTCCCTATACAGAGTTATGTTGCCATTCGGACCTCAAACCTGGAAACTCAAGAGTTCCTCCCACATCAACCTGCCACATAATTGGGAATGCATATGTACACACACACCCCGCACCCCCACCTTGGGCTTTACAAATGGCATAAATTAACTACTTTAATTTATAATTTTCTCCTGTACAAATATATTTGAGTTTTGATATTTGTCATCTACTCATAACAAATTTGCTAAAATTTTGTGCATGTGCCTGGCATTGCCCTTTTATATCTTTATCTTCTTTGTAACCCGAGGAAACTGGCTTCTTCAGTTCTCCTTCCCTGCTCTGGGTTAGTTTTTTCTCATTACTCTGTCAAAATGCCTGACAGTAGCAAATAGAGGGAGTAGATTTACGCTGACACACAGTTCAGGGAAACAGTCCACTGTGACGGGAGGAATGGTAGAGGTCATGATAGCAGGAGGGCATGACTGGGGCTCCACACATCTCAACAGCCCACGGGAAGGAGAGATCTTCTTCAGGAATTAGGGTGGGCTATCTCTCCAAGGGTCTGCTCTCATGAATTACCCTGCCCTCCAAAGATTCCACAACTCCCTCGCCTCCAAAAGTGCCACCTGCTGGGAACCAGGTATTTGGGCATGAGTGCTTACAGAAGATGTTGTACATTTAAACCATAACATTCCCCTTTGTTTTCCATCAATATTTCAGGTCCCCACTAAAAAGTGTATATATAGCAAACATAACTATGTTTTAATGTAAAATTGCTTGGTTTGTAATTATTTCCATTCCTGTACTATAAAGGCAGTGTGGAGGGTTTAGCATGGAAGTTGAATATGTGACTGCTTATATTTTTAAGAACACTGATTACTTTGTGAACAAGTTGTAAAGCTGTTGGTTGTTTTGTTTTAATGATACACACACACAGTGGTAGCTTTGCAAAGTGTTGTCTATATCTAATCATATCTTAAGCAGTTTAGAAATTTTGGCTTAACAATTAACACACACATTTTTCTTAAACCTATGATCATGGAGAAAGGTTTCTAATTTATATTTTCATAAAGATGGTTTGATATCAGGAAAGGATTAATGCTGTAAAATGGGAGATGGTTCCTTTTTAAGCAGTCACCTTTGCTGAAATGAAACAATGAAACTTGTAGGTAAACAATTTATCTACATCTCTGATTTCTTCGCTTCTTAAAAATTAGTGTTTGGTTTTCCATTCTGTGGCATCACCAGAACACTGTTTCAAGTTTATAGTTTTTGCCTCGTAGGTTTTACTTCTGTTAATGGTATCACGGTTACAATAAGATTGAGCAGAGGGAAGTGTCTATTTAAAAGGAGTTTTTATATCAGCCTTTACCAGATAACCAGCATTCTATCTGTGCTAACACACAGAAGAGTAGAATGTCTGCCACTCAGACTTCCAAGAGAGGTCATAACATTAGTTGTGACTTGGGGAACCCAGTGGAAAAGCTGGAAGATGGATTATAGGAGCCAGAGTGGTCCAGGACACCAGGAGAACAGGGTCTACAGAATCAACTAAGCAGGCCTCATAGGGGCTCACAGAGATTGAAATTGTAATCACAGAGCCTGCATAGGTCTGCACTAGGTCCTCTACATATATGTTATGGTTGTGTAGCTTGGGAATTTTGTGGAACTCCTGATGGTAAGAGTGAGGGTGTCTCTGACTCTTTTGCCTGCTCTTGGGACCCTTGTTCTTCTACTGTGTTGGCTTGTCCAACTGTGATATGAGGGTTTGTTCCTAGCCTTATTGTAAGTTGTTATATTGTGTTTGGTTGATATCCCTGGGAGGCCTGCTCTTTTCTAAAGGGAAAGGGAAGAGGAGTGGATCTGGAAGTGAGGGGAAGTGGTGGGGAACTTGGAGGTGTGGAGGAGGGGAGAGTGCATTTAGGATGTATTCTATGAATGAAGAATAAATAAAAACAAATAAAAGAAAGGTCCTAGCCATCCTCCCAGCCTTGGCTCTCCTCTGACGTATGTTGCTGAGCTAAGTACTGTGTTCTGGGAGGACAGCCTGGGTCAGTCTGCAGAGCATTTGTACTAGGTGCTTTGTTAAGCTCTCAAGTCTCTTTAGCTTGCATTTGAATTTTCATTTTGACTCCTCTAAACGTGTTTTTACAGCTCCTTGAATTGTCATTTGATATCACTGCCAGTTCCAGAGTTCATAGTTCATTTTAGACAGGCCATTCCATCTGTGCCCTATATTTCCTGCATCATCAGATGGAAGCTATGGGCAGTGTGTAGAAGTCACAGGCAATAAGGACACACCTGTCCCTGTATAGTAGTGTTGGAAAGACTGGACCTCTTTGATTGTACATATCCCTTCACTTATTTTCAGTTGACACATCACAGTTGTACATATTTGTGTTTGGAATGAAGAGCTTTTCTCTCCCCATTCTTTATAAAACACATAGTCAGTTGTTTATTCAGTATAGGAATCTGTAAATTAGACAGGTGATATGACATTATGATTTATGTCTTTGCTTCTAAGGTGAAGGAGAACAGTAAGGCCCAAATCATAGCCATGTATATATGTTTAAGAAAAGCACTGCGTTTTTTCCAAATCTTCTCAAATTTCTAAAACTGAATGTCAGAGTCAAGAGAAAGTCGCTGCAATTTTTCTTCAAAAGAAGAATGCATAATATAAAAAAATGCTATTTAAGTGCTGTCATCTTTTGGAATTTGTGGCTTGGGATTAATTTGGTAGATAAGAATTTTTTAAAATAAAGCAAGCAATAATACTGAGGCAATAAAAGAGGAGTTGAATTCTGTGTATATATTTTTCTGGATAGTGTAGATTATAACATGATAGTCACAACATTTCTATGATTATTATTTCATAACTAATTCTCTTGGTTCTATACTACTTATGGAGGGTTCATCTATTAATGTATACAGTCTTTCTTCATTGACCAATGAGTTCGTAATCAAAATAGAGGCAGGGACCCAGAGATGATAACATGTAAGTGACTATAAGTCATTGGAATGAGAGAGGCTTTGGTACTTTGCTGTACATCACCTGCCCCCAATTGTGGTTGGCAGCTATGACAATTTAGTAGGAGTAGAATTTATGAAGCCAGAGTTGACAGATATTATCAAATGCTGTGGAAAATACTAATTGTAATCTTATCTTACAAATAACAAATATAGGCTAAGAAAGGGAAGTGATTTATAAAAAGGTTTAGATTCATACTTTCTAGGTTTCATATTGCCCCAACTGAACGTCAAACTGTAATTTACAGAATCAAGAAATGAGTGTCAGTCATAATACTGTTTCATAGAAGAAGTTATTAAGCTATTATATATTGTATGACAGAAGGGGATCCTCTGAGACAGGTTGGTGCTGTCATGGTTACATTTGTGGAGTGGGTAGCAGTATGTAATGTCTACATCTGATACAACTAGACCCATGTTCATCTATAAATCAACTAAGAAGAAAACAAATCAGCAGTTTTTTTGGTTTTTGTTGTTGTTGTTTTTGAAGACAGGGTTTCTCCGTGTAGCTCTGGCTGTCCTGGAACTTTTTCTGTAAACCAGGTTGGCCTCAAATTCATAGAAATCCACCTGCCTCTGCCATCCAAGTGCTGGGCTTAAAGGTGTGCACCATCATCACCAGCGTTTCTTTTTGTGACAACTATTTTTTTTTAATTTTTCTTCTTTTCTGCTTACTCTCTCTTTCTCCCTGCTATTCTTTTAGCCACTCTTAGGACTTTTTGGTTCTCTCTTCATTTGTTATCTTTATTGTTCCTATAGTTTGGATACTATGAAAAGTATTAATGTAAATGACAATCGAATTTCTGAGAAAAACAGCAACATTGCAAGGATAAAAATGCAGAGAGGCTGCCTGTGAGGACTTGGTTTTGGGATGTGGGGCTGGAAGAGACAATGTATATGCTTTGTATGGACACCAAGGAAAGTCCATGTTCTGAAGCAAAAGACACACAAACCGGAATGGTACCATAAAGTCATGTCAGAACTACCTTCAAACAGTGCGAAGCGAGAATATTGAATAAACCATAAACTAGCTAAGTATCAGAGTGGGTGTGGTCTCCAGTTCTCTGCGCTGGGAGTTTCTTTTGTGTAATTGAAAAGGAACCTCATATTTTTAGCACAGTTCTGTGAACACCTCACTAAGTCTGTTCTGTCAGAACGCACAGAAGGTAAAAATCTCTTCGTTTTCTTGAAACCAATAAAATAGTGAGAAATAGTTACATTCATGAGTAGATGTTAAATCTAGGGTACATTTGTGCCAAAAAACATAGGGCACTTGGCAAGCTCAGGCTAGGGTTGTTAAATATGAGAGCCTATTGCTGAATATTTATGATCTGCACCATTCTTGAAATGGCATAATTTGAGTGTCCTCCAACAGTTTACGGCAGGTATTTCTGTACCAATCATGAACACACTGGTGGGTTTAAGCAGCAGGGATGTCAGCACTATTTTTGCACTGATTCATTTTCAAGCTCCATAAGTAGCATTTGTATGCATTTGAAATGAACGGAGTGTACAGAAGAGATAGTAGAAAGTACTATTTTCCACTTTCAAGTCATTTTTACCTGGAATTAACTTTCTCTTTTGAGGAATACTCTACTTATACAATAAGATAAAACACTTAATCTTAAATAGTACCCAGATTAATTTCCAATATTGAATCTCCTTGAGTTCTCTCTTTTTCTTTTATATGATCCATTCTTTAGTTTTGACTCATTGGGTACCATAATTAGAAGGTGGGAGCATCAGGGTGTAATTTGGACTTATTTAATACTGTTCCCTTGTTTCTTACTTCAAAAGAAAGTGAACTAGGTGTTAGAGAACTGGCTTAGTGGTTAAAAGTAATTCCTGGTCTTGCAGAGGACCCAGGCCAATTCTCAGCACCCACATGACAGTTCATAACTAGTAACTCTAACTAGTAACTGTAACTCTAGTTCCAGGTGATTCAATGCCCTCTTCTGACTACTGTGGGCACAAGGACATTCAGAGCACCCAGCCATTTATGCAAACAAAATACCTGTACACATTAAAAACAAATATAAAAAATAAATTTAAATTTTTTCTGGCATGTTCCTAACAAGTCCATCTCAACTCTTATTTGCCCAACTGAAAGTCCCCAAGTAAAATGTGTGGACATATAGATGACAGACTTAATCCTCAGGACTTATTAGCTATTGCCCTTAATCAAGTTACTTACATCTTCCCATCTCAGTCTCCCTGCAGAGGAAAAGGACCAATAGCACTCTGCTAAGAAGGTCTGCAGAGGAATTGCTGAGATTACAGTGCTAGCCATACTAAGGGCAGCACTCCAGGGACAGATCTGACTGCCTTTATCCCAGATGTCACCTCTCCTGTCCAAATTAGCCATTCACATCCTGTCAAACAAAATGGAATTTCATGATTTTTCAACTTCAGTCCTGTTAAGGTGATTTAAATACATATTAAAAAGAAAACACTTTTAAATAATTTTTTCAGTCCAGTCACTTTTATTACACTTATTTATTTACACACGATGGAGGTCAGAGTTCAGCTTGCAGCTTTCACCATGTAGGTGCCAGGGATCAATGTCAGATTTTCATGCTTGATGACAGATGCCTTTACCCACTAAGAGATCACATCAGACCATATCCCAGTAATGTTTTCAAGGACAGTCAGCACCCAATGCCCTTCTGGAAAGGCTCCTCTAAGGCGTGTAAAGGATAACACTGGAACCACTAAGAAGAAGACTCATGATTGTAGAGATGCGTTTTCACCCTGACTTCTCTCTCTTTCTGGATATCTATATCTATATCTATCAATATATCTATATCTATATCTATCTATCTATCTATCTATCTATATATATATATATATATCCTGCTATGATGCCAGGATTCCATTTTATGGCAAGGACATAAACATATTCTCGTCTACCCATTCTTTATGTGTTTGATAACAATAAATTTCCAATTTACTTGATGTTGATTCAATAGCTGATTAAACCTGAAAAATCGTTTCATGGGTTTCCCAAATTTTAAGTAGAAATTGCCCAGTTTTTGTTGTAGATTCAGAAATAAGTAACTTACTGCCACTCACTGTGAATTCTTATAGATCTTATATCTTCAGAATAAATTCCAGGGCACTTCAGCATCTGAGAGGATTTATTGTACCATGGTCAAAACACACATGCTATTTGTTAGCAATACCACTCAGTATTCACTTCCAGAATACTTTTCATACAGACATGGAAGTGACGAAAGTAAGTTTTAAATGAGTTTCAGGAGTCAACACAAAATGGTCACTAATGGGGTCAATTTTCTACTGTCCTTGAGAGCCAGAAATGGAGCTATTAGATTACTGGTGGGTGGCCTCAGTAGCACAGCTCTTGATGGCTTAATATTTCTCTGGACCCTTCTAAGTATGACATTATATTAGTTACTTTTCTATAGCTGTGATAAAAATACCACAATCAAGAGTCACCTGCAGAAGGAAGAGTTTATGTGGAGTTAAGATTTCAGAGGGAGAGTCCCTCAAGGTGGGAGGCATGGCAGTATGCACCCGGAGTAGAAAGACAACCACAAACCAGAAAAAGTCAATCGAGGAAAGGCAAAGCTAGAACTCCCAACGGCCTCCCCTAGCAAAAGTCCTCCTCCTGAAGGTTCCATGACCTTCCTCAACAGCATGACTGACTAGGAACCAAATGTTCAACTACATGAGCCTGTGGGGGACATGTCTTATTCAAACCACTATAGGCACCAAGGCCAAAAGGAAGAGTGAAAGGTAAGTTAGAGGGTGTTACAGGGTGTTAATAAGGGAACATGTGGGATCCTCTGGGCAAATTACAAAGTAGCAAAAAATGGATAAAGTGTGGCTGCTATTTCCTTTTGCCCCTCAATCCAAATTTTGACTTCCTGCTTCACTCCATTACATGCTGTTTGTTCTTCTTTTTCACTTACCTAGCAGTCTGTGGGACATGGAAGCAGCACAGTTCATAAGGGCTTCCCTAGGAGTATTGGAAGCTCTGTAACTGGTATAGAAAAGAAGAGGAACTAACAAAGATCTAATGGTGACCGAACAGCTTTTCTAACCTGTGCTAATAGGAATGAGCTGCAGATGGATGGAGAAGCTTTGACTTTGGTCAGACAGGTTTTATGAAATACTCCAAAGGACTGGAAAGAGCAGATGAGCCTTTTGACATATAATCACCACATCTCTAGGTGGTCTGTTTCAGTTTGATGCAGGACTCCAGCCAAAGTCAAGGTTGAACTAAAAGACTTGGCAAGAACTCAGTGCATTAGTGATTTATTCTAACTGTGAATCCTAATCTTAAGAATCAGCACTGTCCTCCACATATGCGCATTTGTTTTAATGTAAAGTGTATGAATGCTATGTCATGATTACTAAACAGAACATTACATGCCTATGTCATAAAACAAGTAAAACAACAGAACAGTTTTTTTTTTGAGACAGGGTTTCTCTGTGTAGCTTTGTGCCTTTCCTGGAACTCGCTCTGTAGACCAGGCTGGCCTCGAACTCACAGAGATCCACCTGGCTCTGCCTCCCGAGGGCTGGGATTAAAGGTGTGTGCCACCACCGCCCGGCCAGAACAGGTTTTTAAGGAGTGAAGTTATGAAGAGACTTTCTACTTTCTGCCTGTGCTTTGATGAGCTACTCTACAGAATCTTCTCGAGCCACATGGGTTAAGGACCAAGGAAAGGTCTCTGTGAGACTATTTGGAGACTAATGGGGCTTTAAAACCTGACCCCCATAGGCAGGAGCTGTCTGAGATTCTTGGAATAAAGTTCCCATGGAGTGGACTAAAGCTTAGCTGAAGTCTTGCCCCAAAGTAGGACTGAGTATGAAGGGTGTGATTTTATTTTCCTTAGCAGGAGACACTACATGGTTCTTAGAGAAAGTCCGTTTTAGCTCATGATACGTAATCATTTAAAATGCAAAGCCCAAACTGCTTCATTCTTTCTTAATGTGGTACAGTCATATCATGCAGTACAGAAAGTCACCCTTGAAACGAGGTGATGACCATTCCCAACTGTTTACACACCTGGGAAGAGGAAACCTGCACAGAGGAGATGGCCTCCATCAGACTGGCCTGTCACTGGGGCATTTATGTAATTGCTAAATGATAGAGGAGGGCAAGCCCACTGTAGTGTTGCCTCCCTTTGGTCGGTGTTCCTGGATTTTATGAGGATGTTATGTGAACAGAAGCAGAAAGGAAGCTGGTAAGCAGTGCTCCCCCATGGCCTCTGCTTTAGTAACGGCCTCCACCAGATTTTTGCCTCGAGCACCTGCCCTGACTTTCCCTGAAGGATGGACTAGAACTAATCAGCTAAAACAAACCATTTCCTCCCCAGGTTAATTTTCTCAGTGTTTTATCAAAGCAGCACAAAGCAAACCAGGACAGAAAAAGGTTCCAGAGAGTGGACTGTTGTGACAGACCTGACTGACTTTCAGTAGAAAAGGCTGTTGAGTGTTCAGTTTAATGAGCTGTTATAGGAGCTTGAAGGACAACAGTGTGGAGAGAGGCACAGAAGATGGAGGCTTGTGAAGTTTCAGAGGGAAGCAAAGACCCTATTAGGCTGTTTGTGTGATGTTTTGGATTAAAAGTCAGTATAGAAGAGGGAGGGTGGAGGGACAAAAGACAGTAAAGATGTATGAAAAAGAGTCATACTATTATATGTTCCCTAAAAGTAATATATATGTGTGTGTGTGTGTGGTGTGCATGTATGTGTGTGTACATATGTATTATATATGTGATATCTATATACCTATCTGTCTATCATCTATCATCTATCTATCTATCTATCTATCATCTATCTATCTATCTATCTATCTATCTATCTATCTATCTATCTATCT
>CABHPH010154442.1:0-41839 GCA_902168325.1 Peromyscus nudipes | reverse complement strand
TCTATCTATCTATCTATCTATCTATCTATCTATCTATCTATCTATCTGTCTTTATAAGGATATATATCTTCTTGGTCTAGGATTGAAGTCCCAGTGGGATTGCTCCCTTCCATGTTAACATGTGTATTGGTATCCTTCTCATCTAGGTCTTGTTTAGACAGCCATGCTGATGTGCTTCCCTGGGTGAAGCTTCTTAGACATTTGTAGGAGACATAATATCATAGCAAACTTCCTTTTCCTTTGGCTCTTGCAATATTTCTCCTCCCTCATCCACAGTGATCCTGAACCTTAGGTGTAGGAGTTGTGTTGTAGATGTATCACCTGGGACTCTGACCCACACTATCACTTGTTATCTTCATTTTGATCAGTTGTGTTTGTCTGTGTTGGTCTCCATCTGATGCTAAGAGAAGTTTCTTTGGTGAGGGATGAGAACTACACTTACCAGTGTGTATAAAGATGAATATTAGTAATGTAGTTAGGAATTGTTCTAGTTAAGCAAAATTGGTTGCTGTTGGTTCTTCTCCAAGACTTATGATTTCACTAGTCCAGAGTAGGAGCTAGGTTTCCAGTACCAGACATGATTTTCCTCTTGTTGAGTGGTCCTCAATCCAATTAACCAGTTAGAGAGATGTTGGTTACTGCCAAGGCATGCACACCACTATTGTACTCTTAGGGCTATTGTTCCATGTTGATCATCATCATATTTCATAGACAACATAGCCAGATAGGAAGATAAGGTGCTTCCCTCCCTTGGAGACTTGCATGACAATTTTAGGTACAATTAAAGCTAATTCTCAGGGAGAGGTCTTTCAGGACAGATCCAGCATAGGTCCTCTTTGTCCTGTGTCCTAAGTGCTTGTTGTCTTCAACAATAAGGACCAACCTTCCACCTATGGGAGGCAACCAAGAACAGCAGCAATACCTACACTGTTTGGGGAGACTCTTGGATAATCATGATCAACATCTCAAAAGGGAACTTCTCTTGCCTGCTGTTGGGAGTTTTTTTTTAGATTGTTTACAGTGTCTACGGCTCTTAGGGCAACACTGTCAACTCAGGTGGGTAAATTACACACACACACACACACACACACACACATACACACACACTCTCTCTCCATTTATATATGTATACATTATTTATAATTTTAGATAAATTAATAATAATATGATTCCTTATGACTTTTTCAGATATCCTTACTGTCATTTTACCCTCTTCCATCCCTCTTCTTTTGTATTGACCTCCCTCTTCCTTCTTAATTAAAGATGCCCCCCATTATTACCATTTCATCCCTTCAAATTACTTGTCCCCTGCTATTCCCCTCTCTATTGCTCCTTCCCTATTGCACTTTTCTGTTTTCAGAAGTTACTCCAGGTTGTATAAATTCATATTTGAAAATTTGGGGCTAAGATCCATAGTAGAGAGCACACATGAGTGCTTTGTGTTTAGGGGTCTGAAATACCTTATTCAATGTGATCTTTTCTATTTACCTGATCCATCCATTTACCTGAAAATGTCATGATTTCACTTATATTTACTGATGAATATTCCATAGGACATATATATATTATATATTATTTCCATTCTTTAGCTGAAGGACATTTAGGTTGTTTACATGTCTGTGTTATTATGAATAGAACAATGATGAACATGACTGTGGCATAAGACATCAAGTACTTTGGGCATATTCTTAGTAGTGTTATAGATGAGCCATATGGAAGATATATTTAGAACTTTTTGTGGGCTCTCCACACTGACTTCCATAGTGTCAGACTAGTTTGAAATCCCACCAGTGGTGATTGAAGGTAACCTTTTCACCACATCTTCTCCACCATTTGACTTCAGTTATCGTGTTGATCTTTGCTGTTCTGAGTGGGATAAAATAAAATCTCCAAATTGCTTTGATTTACACTTCCATGGTTGCCAGGGACAATCCACATTGTTTGAGACCTTCTTTGGCCGTTTTTATTTTGTCTTTTGAGAAGCTCTTTTGAAATCCATAGCCCATCCTTTTGAGTGGATTGTTTGCGTTTCCTTTCTTTCCCTGTTTTGGGTCTTTGTTCTTTGAGTTCTTATACATTAGGGATATAAATGATGTTGAGCATCTGTTCATGAGTGCATTCCTTATTTGTGTTTCATCTTTGGACAGCTAGCTAATTCAAGTCTTTTGCCCGTTTTTTGCCAACTTATTTGCTTAAATTTTTTTAATGTGGTTTTTATTGCTGATTTTCTGGGAAGGGTCTCACTATGTGGTGAAAGCTGGTCTTGAACTCTTGATCCCCCTAATTCAGCCTACATGGTGTTGGGATTTCAGGTGTGCATTATCACCCTAGCTTTTACTGTTCAGCTGTAAGAATTCTTTATACATCTTGGGTGTTGAATTTTACCTTATCTATGGTTGGTGAAGGCTTTCTTCCATTCTGTATGTTGTGTTTGCCCAAACTTATTATGTCTTTTGATGCTCACCTGCTTAGGTATATGCTGGCTCATGGTTACCTTCCTCAGTGCTTCCCAATAGAGTGGGTGTTATGTGCAAGACATCTCTGTGATTTGATGAGACTCCATGTTGGAAGATTCCTATGTGTAGCATTTATTGTCACCATCTGAAATTCTTCACAACACTTGAAGAGGCTTTGACTTTCCGTTTTTGTGACTGTCCAACCTGTTGCCTCTGTTTCCTGTTGTCTCATCACCCTCTGGTGCTCTCACAGTTTGTTATTATCACAAAAATCTGACAATATACTTTTTTGCAGTGTCCATGAGCGTTAAAGTCAGTTAAATCATTCTGACCTAAGTCTGAGTTCATTCGGCCATCGTGATGTTTAAACATTTGATGATGGCAACAAAGGTAATGCAAATTTCAGACTTTATCGAAAGGTTATGGCGTTCTGAGCAGGAAGACTGTGGAGGACAACATGGCACCTTGGTTGACTGCAGGCGCTATTTGCATCTTTAATACAACATCATTAAATGCAGCAGAGTTTAGGACCACTGTGCTCAAGGTAGTTTTGCTGAAATTCATATTTTGGTTCCCAGAACACAGGTAAAAATAAATGATGATGACAAAGAGGGAATTACAGTGGGAACCAGATTTTGGTACAGCTTTTTCTGTAACACAGTAATTTCCCCCTTAATTGTGGTGTTTGTGATTCTCCGGAGGAAAAGAGAACCAGAGAATGTGTCAAGCTGAGTAACTCTTCTCAAATAAATAGCCAAAGCCATCCATCTCTCCCGTCATGATGAACTGCCAGAGAATACTAATGGCTGAGAGCCCCGCATCATTGATCTTCATCAGGCGAGTGTATTATCCCGAGCGCAGAGCTTCTAGGTCTTGCTTCTCCCTACACGCTTCTGCTTCCACTTTCTCTCGCCTGCAACTTTCATTTTAACCTTTGAGTCATTAATCAAGGCAGTGACCTTGACTATGAAAATCTAAATTTGGTGGGTAAATGAAATGGAAATCTGCAGAGGCACAGCTCCCAGAAGCCAGAGACTGTATGATTTCTGGAGGTTGTCTGTCTGAGCAGAAGGAGCCTTGGAGGATTGATGTCTCCACTGTAAGGAGGAAGCATCAAACACCTGCAGAGGAAGTAGTTTCATGCTGCACCCAAGGGTAGGATTTAGAAAATTAGTATTAGTTGTAAATTCCTTTTTTATTATCTCAGTTTTAAGAATGACTGATTATAATGATCACCATAAGAGATTTTACATGAAAATGTGAAATGATACCCCTCTTTTTTTCCTCTCTCCTCATTCTAGCAGCAGGGTTCTGCTGTGTGCAATGCAGTAAGGTTCAGATAGATATAGATATTAATCCCATCGAGGCCCAACTGATTCTGGGCAGTGACAGGGACTTTCCACCGGGCACTGGGAATGGCTTTCCACCTGGACTCCTGTCATCCAGCAAATTCTCCCATAGGAGCTAAATACTACAAAAGAACCTATTTGCTGTGTCAGCATACTTCTTGTGACTACTTGGCCTATCCTTGGCCAAGCCTTCAACAAGGCAAATCTGTCTCATAAGGGAATCCTGAGATACCAGTGAAGTTGACTAATTTTTAATTTGTCTAAATTTCAATTTAACTTCAACACATCTGCTGTCCAAAATCCTTATCTCAGGAGTCTTCTCTAAAAACTGACAGAGGTAACATACACAGAAGTGTCCAGACAATGTCAGAAATGGGAGCATGTGTCCCTGTCTGTGATTTGGAAGGCTGTAGAAGATTCCCCTATCCACAGGGATAGCTCCTATAGCGCTCCAAATCACAGATGGCACAACATGCTTGACTTTGTCAGAAATGTCTCATTGTACAGAGTCCCGAATGCTTCAGTTTCTGACATTGTGCTTTTGTGTGAAATTTATAGTATCATTAATAGGAAGCATGGCACAGAACTCCTTTTCCAATTATCAAAGCTATACCCATGAAAATCCTTTGTCAGAAAACTCAAGGTTGAAGAGGTTGTATGTGTTATGGGAAAAATGCTATTTGGAAGACCATGGAAAAAATGCTATTTGGAAGACCATGTGTAGGATAGAAACTTACAACTCCTTTAAAAATAGTTTGCTGTTCATTGAATTGACAATGGTACACTAACTAGAGGCTATCAGTAGAAATCTGCATACCTGAAATTGGTGCTATTGGATATTAGAAATTAAACACAACTTTACGGTCATTTGTTCAATGTGTCTCCTACCTGGAAAGGCCATGGAAACAATTGCTTGGATTTACCTTACTTAATACATTGATGATATGCTCCTTTGTGTGTGTGCCATCCTTGAGGCCTTTCTCATAATGTTCTCCATTATATGTAAATGCCAAATGCCACCATGAGCACAAGTGTCCAGATTTCTCTTCAGGATTCTATTTTTATTTTTCAAATCTGCCCTGAAGTTTTCCAGTTAATTCTTCACTTGTTACTATGGCAGCTTCCCATTTTATCCTTCTCCCAATAGTAACCTAAGATGTCAATTTCTTCACATCCAATTCAGCACTCTTTTTTTGTTTCACTGTGTTATTGGCAGTGGTCACCCCAATATGTATGGAATAATATGTCCATGAAGTCACTGCCAAAACCAATGTGACAAGTGATTTATTTTGTTTTCATTAGAAAACTTTAGTTTTAGGTCTTATGTTTTGTTTTCTACCTTCATATGTGTGTGTGTGTGTGTGTGTGTGTTATCATCTATACCTTTGTCATATATACACACCATATATATTATTCTATATATATGGAGAGAGAGAGAGAGAGAGAGAATAATGAAAAATCTCATATTCATACTCTTGGGCGTGATTTTTCCCAGTTTTTTTTCAGAACCCATTGTTAATAAGACTATTTTTTTCTCATTATCTGGCCTTGGCACCCATTTGGAATAATATATGTGTGTTGATGAGCTTTCTGTTCTGTCTCATTTGTTTAGCTATTGTTTTTATGATTGTAAACTACTATTTTATTCTGGGTAGCACTGTAATATGCTATGACATTAGGACAAGTGTGGCTTCTATGTTTGCTTTTTCTTTCTCAAAATAAATTTTATAATTTAGATTCCTTTGAGATTCACTTAAATTTTAGGATTTAAAAAATAATGCAAAATAAACTACAAGGATTTGGATGTGAATTTCATTAGGCAAAATTTCATTCATTTTGGATACTGTGACCATTTTTAGAGTACTAACTCTGCAAAATCACGAGCCGTTTTCCATTTATTTACGTTCCTCTTTAATTTTTAGCATTGTTTATAGCTCTCAGTGTATGAGTCCATGTCTACTTGGTTACATCTATTTAATTATTTTTTGATACTACATTAAGGGACTATTTTCTTAATTACTTCCTAAGCATTGTTTTTATCATATAAAGTTGTTGAATATACCTATAATATACCTAATGCTCTTTCTGTATCAACTGAGATGGCTATGTGACTTTTGCTCTCAGTTATGTTCATTGGGTATATTAACTGATTGATTTTTACACACACACACACACACACACACACACACACACACACACACTCTTTTCTGGATCAAATCTTACTCTGTTACCCTGTATAATCATTATAATGTGTGAAGATTTTTGCATTGATATTCCTTAGAGATATTTGTCATTTTCTCTTCTTAGGTGATCTTTGGTTCGCTTTGGGAATTGGATAAGGCTGGCTTCATGTAATGGGTTTGGGTTTGGTGTCAACTCTCTTTGAATTGCCTCAGAATTCTTCAGTGAAGTCATATGATACTGGCATCCGTTTATTGAGCAGTCACTGACTATAGACACGAACAATCCTATTTTTATTGGTAGATCTGACTGGAGGCTTGACTTTTTCCTGATTTGGTCTTGCTGTTTCTTATCTTTGAACACCCATAGACTAGTTTCTTTTAGCATTTAGTCAATAATTTTTCTTCTAGTTCTGTATGGAAAGTTCATTAAGTTTACATAGGTGAGAAAGAATTCCATTAGAAACTACATCAAAGCATGTCTCCTAGTATAAAATTCTAGGTCAACTTTGATTTTAATGATGAACTGGAAAAATTCCAAACATTCTAACTGTAGGCAATAGGTAAAATTGTAATTATTCCTTTTCATTTATTGGGGGATAGGTGGTGGCAAAGAAATACCCATGCATAAAATGCTTTGGATTTAACATGACTTTTTAACTCAAGACTACAAAGTCATTTAGTGATGCATAGGCTTAATAAAACTGTGACCCACTACTTTTATCTTTTATCACCTACCCACTCCCACACTCCAGGTCACATTTTACTCATTTTTTTAACCTTTATTCCTAAAACACACACCCTCTCAAGACCAGCATAATATTTTATTGTAATCTTTTACATTTTCATCACAAATTATGTGTGCTTATTTTAAAAAGAAATATCAAGTAAATGTGAGCACAAAATTGATTGGATAGATATGTGTGATTCCCATTTCCTCTTCGCAATCTGCTTAAGATTTGGTTGTCAGGAGATGTACACGGCTAATCTATCTGCATCCAGCTACATTCACAGTTCCATAATGTACAACCATGTATCACCTTGTAGCTCTGTTGCACACAGATGCACTTGTACCTTTTATTTCCTGCAATGGCTGCAGTCAACATCCTCTATATCTCCATTCTAGATGTGTAATAATTGATGGTGGCTGGTCCTTATTCCTCCATAGACTTTTGCAAACTTCTAAGAAGGCCTTTTTGTGAGGATACAGGGATGGAATCATAACAAGCATTTTACTGACTGAGTTATCTCTCCAGTTCCAGACTGGAATACTTTTTAAAATTTAAAAAAGACATAGTTAATAATGAAACCAGAGCAGTGGACAAAGTGGAGGTGTGGACATACTATTAAAACTTAAGGACAGCTTTGAGTGACATATTTATTATTGAGTCTATAACTTCTTACTCCCAATGTCTTTCCAATGAAAATGCATATAGTGAGGATTCAGAGATTGTGAAAATATCAATGGGGAGGAAATTTTTAGTTGACATATGACACCCTTCCATTCATGACACAAGACAGTTGCCAGATCTCCTATCTTCTCTATGTTGGTCCTTCATTCGCCTTCTCTTTCTGTGTCCTCATGGGCTCTGCTTACACACCTTATTCCCCATGCACTGCATGAGTAGGTGCTTGAGACAGGCACAGCTGCTGAGCTTCCCCATTTGTATGTGATTTTTGAGTGCATGCATAAGCAGAGCTGCTAGCTTCTGTGTCTTCCCAAGCACTTGTCTGATCTCCCTGATCGGAACTGAAGTGAGATTAACAGAGATGTCAGATACAATGGATCAGTCGGCTCAACATGACTTTTTTTTTTTTAAACAGGGTTTATCATCTTCCTATCTAGACTGTGAACTTTAAAGGGCACAAGACTCTTTCCATTTCTCAAAATCTTATTCCCCAAACTGTATTCTTTACTCAGGCTTTCATAAGAGCGACTAGAACACCTTCCCCAAACAAAAGACATCCGATAGGGCATTCTTTCTTGACTAATCAAGAAACAGCATTTGTCAAAAGCCAGTAAATATCCCACATAGGGAATTTACCTTATTATGGCTTTATTTGTTGCAACACAGGGCTTTCGTGTGATGTCCACGAATAAAACGCACTTGCTTAAATGGTGAAAAGAAGCATTTGCATAGTCTCATTTCTCTTATATTCAGTGCTAATTTAGAGAACCAAATCTTTATCATGTGTCTATACTCATGGCTGGTGATTTCCTTGTTATCCTTTATCATGGAGTTGGAAGGCAGATAAGGTATTGATTTCGTTGTTTCACGTGAAATGATCCACAGTGATCACTCACAGCAGACATGTGGAATGGCACTGTAGACGGAGGGCAGCAGACACGATGGCTGTGTTTCTCTCTCCATCCTTGTTGTGAGCCTGTGCCTTCTGTTTTATCCTGCACAACTTTATCCAATCCAATTGTAACTAACTATGTAGGGGTCAGTAAGTGAGCTTTGGTTTCTTGCCTCTTCCCATTGGTGATGCTATCCAGACAGCTCTGAGAACAAGGATAACTCAGCACTGTGGCTGGTGCTGACTCCATCTGTTCTCCGGCTCCCTCATGAGGAACTGCTAAACAACTGTGCCAGAACCTTCAGCTCACTTGGTGGCAGAGGGGGTGGGGTCTCATTTCCAACATACATTTATGTCGTCCTTTCACCAGGATCAGAAAGGAAGGTTGTGAACAATCCTGAAGTCTAGGGGGCAGTTTTAGGTTTCACTGTAGTTGTTCTCAGCTAGGTCAAGCACGAGGTCACAGAGGGTGGCCCAAGGGCCAGGCATCCTGGAAGACATCCAGTTGTTGTCCTAATTTTTCTTGTACACACACACATAGACACGCAGACACATAGACAGCGACATAGACAGAGACACACACAGAGACACACAGACACACAGACACACACACACACACACACACACACACACCCCTATAGGCATGCCTTCTACCAGAAGTCATTTTTTTTCCTCCTATGGACCACAGTGCATGCAGGGATGTTACCCACAAGTAATCTCAAGAATTCACTGTGTGGATATCACAGCCATTCTGGGTCTTGGTTCCTACCTGTAAAAAAAAAATATGGTGAATAGTAGTACTTACCTTTTAAGGTTTTTGCAAGTCAACAGTGCTCAGAATAGTACTATACTTCAAACAAACCGTGGAATATTACCCCTTATTGCTTTCATATGTTCACTCAATTTTTTTTCTCATGTCTGAAAACTAATTTTCTTTAGATATAAAATTTTCAAAACAGATATTTGATTGATAATGCCAACCCTGAAGGATTTAGTAAAGAGATATTTGGCTAAAAATTACATCACATAGCAGAAACTTTGTAGAAACTTCAATTGATTTCACACTTACAGAAATCAAAAGCACAATTATATCTGTTTTGATCACCAAGCTTGCAAAGCAAAATAGCAAACTCTAGAGAACGAGAATGTTATGACTACAATGATGATTATTTTCATTTTCCTTCATTAGTTTTTCAAACCATATCCAACCAGATGAAATCATACCAAAACAGGTCCAACCAGATTAAACCAGATCAAAGCAGATTAGGCTAGACCTAAACAGCATATACTGAACACAACCAAAGTACATCAGACCCAAACACACTCAACCTGATTAAACCAGACCAAATAAGAACCCAAAAGACACAAACGTACCAAACTGGGATTAAAACTAATACAAAAGCAACTAAACCAGATTTGATTAGATCAAACCAATTTAAACCAGACCATACCAGCTCCAACCAGATCAAAGCAGACCAGGTTTTTGACTTCTTAGAGTCTCCAGAAGCATGTAGAGTACTTTCCGGAATTATGAATGCTAATCAGTGGGGTGAAGCTTTCAGCTGAACACCAGTTTGAGTTCTCCAGTTCTGTAACATGAGTAAGCAGTGTCTTCAACAATAGAGTCTTACCATTAGGTTGTGGAGAGTTACCAATAGCCTTGTTAATAACCTGTGATGTTTAGGGTGGTCCTATGGTCCCCGTTTGGCCAATGACTCAAATGAGTTGTAACCCATTCCTGGTACTAGAAGTTTTACTTAATGGCATAAGAAGTCTAGTTGGGACATTCTCTCTCCTCTAGTATATAGTGACTCTATTTAAGTTTGTTCCATACATACATGTATACATGTACACACACACACACACACACACACACACACACACACACACACACACACAAACATATGGGAGCTTTGACATGAGAAGGCTTCCAAATGGCTTTTCAAAAAGGCTTTTCAAAAAGCCTTTAGTGTTAGTGTTAATGTTAGTTGCCCCTCTCCATATTCTTTCCTTTACCTGGACATTCCACCCCCTCCCCATTTAATCCTTTTATTCTAGTTTTTCCTTTATCTCTTTATAACATTATATTCTTTTTCACATTTCTTGGAAGATCTCCTTCTCCCTTCTTCCCCTTATTACCTATCTAACCTCTGTGGTTATTCAGATTGAAACACCCATATCTAAATCTTGGAATCTAATATGTACATATAAGAGAAAGCAGGGAATGTTCATCTTTATAGGTCTGGATTACCTCACTCAGGATAATCATTTATAGCTCAATTCATTTACCTACAAATTTCATAATTTCTTTCTTTCTTTTTTGGTATTTGGAGACAGGGTTTCTGTGTGTGTGTAGCCCTGGCTGTCCTGGAACTCACTCTGTAGACTAGGCTGGCCTCAAACTCACAGAGATCTGCCTGCCTCTGCCTCCCGAATGCTGGGATTAAAGGCATGTACTACCATGTCATTTTTTATAACATCTGAATAATATTCTACTATGTAAATGTATCCCCTGTTCATTAGTAATTCTTCAGTTTATGGGTATCTAGGCTGTTTCCAATTTCTGGATCTTATGAACATAGCAACAATGAAGATGGATGAGTAAGTATCTTCATAGTAAGAGTCCTTTAGGTATTTGCCTAAGAATGGTGTGGCTGGATCTTGTGTTAGAGGAAACTCCACAGTGATTTTCATAGTGTATATGTTTTCAATCCCACCATGAGTGAACAAGTGTTCCCTTTTCCCTGCATCCTCATCAGCGTGTGCTGTCATTTGTCATTTAATTGACCTTGGCCATTCTGACTGGGATAGGAGGAAATCTCAAAGTACTTTTAATTTTTATTTCCCTGGTGGCTAAGGATCTTGAATATTTTAAAGTGTTTCTCAGCTATTCATTTTTTTAATCTTTTGAGAACTTTCTTTTAGTTCTGTATCTCATTTTTAAAATTAGGTTGTTTCCTTTATGTTCAATTTTTTATTTCTTTATATGGTCTGGATATATACCCTCTATCATATATGTAATTAATAAGGTTTTGTTCCATATCCTCTATCAGATATATATTCCCATTCTGTAGGCTGCTGCTTAGTTTGAATTCTTGTGTCCTTTGCTGTACAGAATATTTTTAGCTTCATGAGGTCTCATTTATTAATTCTTGTTCTTAATGCCCATGCTGTTGGTGTTCTGTTTAGAAAGCCCCTTTTTATGTCTGTATGTTCAAGTTTATTCCCTACATTCTCTTCTATCATATTAAGTGTAGCTGGTCTTATAGTGGAGGTCTTTGTTACATTTGGAGTTGGGTTTTGTGCAGGATGATAGATATAGAACTATTTTCATTCTTCTACATGCAGGTATCAAATTTGACTAGCAATATTTGTGGAAGATTCTTCCTTTTTCCAGAGTGTAGTTTTGGCTATTTCTTTTTTGGTCAAAAATCAGTTGTTCATTGGTTTGTAGAACTGAGTCTGGGTCTTCAGTTAGATTTGGTTGATCAGCATGTCTGTTTTTATGCCTTTATCATGCTGTTTTTATTACGATAGCTCTGTAATACAGTTTAAAATCTGGGATTGTGATACCTCTGGCAACTCTCTAATTATTCAGGATTGTTTTAGTGATCCTGTTTTTGTGTAAGTGTATGTCTGTGTGTGTATGTGTGTTTTAATATGAAATTGAAGATCTTTTCAATTTCTTTAAAGAATTGTATGGGAATTTTGATATGACTTGTGTTGAATTTGTAGACTGATTTTGATAAGATGGCCAAATTCACAATTAATCCTACCTACTCCTGAACAAGGGAATTCTTTCCATCCTCTTCTGTCTTCTCCACTTTCTTTCTTTTTAAAGTTGTTATCACACAAGTCTTTAACAACTTAAGTATCTCGCTTGCGAATCTATGGCCTCAGATTCTTTCCAGAGTTCCTATCTCTGTCCAGAAGTCCTGCCTATCCTCTCCTGATTATCTATTGGCCATTCAGGTCTTTATTAAACCAATTAGAAGGTGTCTTAGGAAGATGAGGTAAAACAGAGACACATCTTCACAGTGTAATCAAATATCCTGCAACATCTTCTTACTGAACATCATGATTTTTGGTTAAAAGAAAAAGTTCTAGGCTCATTTTTCTTGTCTTGGCTAGATTTTGTCAACTTGACACAAGCTAGGGTCATCTGGGAAGAGGAATCTCAATTGAGAAAATTCCTCATCAGATTGGCATGTATGCTTACCTGTAGGGCATTTTATTGGTTGCTGATTGTTGTACAAGTGCCCAGCCCATTATGAGTTTCTGATTGCCTAAATTTTTTTTAGCTTTTTTTAGCACACTGAATAAGCTAGGAAGCAGCCTTACCATGGTCTCTGCTTCCATTCCTGCCTCCAGGTTCTTGCCTGCTCCTCCTGACCTGGGTTCCCCTAATGAGGCATTGTTGAATACAAGCTAAAACAAACCATTTCCTACTCAAATTGTTTTTGATCAGTGTTTCATCACAGCAGCAGAAAAGTAAATAAGGCACCCCTTAATAACAATCATCATCATCATTTCCTTAGATCAGTTTAAAATTGCTGAAGGCTCTTTTTTCATTAAAAATGATCTGATATTTATAATGCACCCATTGAACTAGACACACAAATAATAACAACAAAGATATCAGGTGACATTGATTGAGTGTATACTTTGTGCTATGCACTAATGCCTTCCCACGTATAATCTTACTGAATCTTTGGCACCGTGTTCTGAGGACCTCACCAACAAGTGTGCTTTGCACCAATGTCTGCACTCGTCAGTGGACCTTTGGATTAATGTAATTTCTGAATATGAGGAACAAGAAAGTAGAGGCTGAGGTCCTGTCTTTTCTGGTGCTGATTCTATAGCCTCATTTCTCAAGCAAGGTTTTAGTACCCTGCCTAAAGGGCAGACTACGTGCATCTAATGAAGCTGTGTTCTTCACTGCTCTCTGGCCAGTGCGCTTATTGTTGGGCACTGCCATGGGATCATTTTACACACATTTTTTCTCAAAGTTTGAATCTGATGAATGAACTTTTTAAAGACTTAGGAAAATGAAGGTCATAGTTCACAGTGATGTGGCAAATTATAGATCCACAGCTGGAAGCTCACCCTCCCAAGGCAGTCTTAGAAAGATGTCTGTTGTGCCGGTCAAACTTGACACTGATAAATGCAGAGGAAGCCTTCTGTCATCCCACCAGGTGAACATCCCCTTGTACTCTCAAGAGACACTGCCACCCCTTTCAGAGACTCTTTGAGAACATTCTTTTGTATTACCCATAATATACACACAAGTGCCCTGGAAGCAGGTGCTGAGAAGTTTCTAGATTAGATTAGATTAGATTGATTAGAGCTAAGGATATAGCACCCTTCTCTATACCTTTGTTTTACATGAAGAGTAAAGATACTGACTCAGGTTCTATCTCAATAATTTATGCTCAAAAGGACAAGGTGGAAAAAAATTAAAGTAACTTACTAGCATGGGTCAGTCTCTTCACAGAGCATGAATGGTTCTGTTTCTACTGTATTAAATGCTTGTTAGCATTCTAACAGGAAAGAGGGGTGCTAATGAGGTACTAATCACCCCACACCCTTTTAAGCAACTAATTATGACTAACAGCTACGAATCTGTATCAGCTTTTAAACATAATGAATTCACCCTTCTGAAGAGAAATGATTAATGAGTATGGTCTGTGTGCAACTTAACAAAGAAAAGGTCATGGTGACTATTGAGAGTAAGATGTTGAAAATGTTGCAGATTGGAGAATGGTTTTATCCTAATCTGTTATTTGAAATAAAAAGGGATGTCTTCCTGTCTCATTTTTATAAGCAATCTGGAGGTTCAGCCAGTGCTCTTAACTCGGAGGAGCCAAGCAGACCTTTGAAAATTTCAGCACTCTCTCCCAGGAACAGTGGAGGTTTTCTTCCCGCAGTAGGGTTAGTACCTGATTTGCAAGCTTTAAAAGAGCTTTGCAAGCTTGAAGGATTTGGGACTCCAGGGCAGGACAGAAGCAGGAGCTCACATCTGTCCCTCTTGGTGCTGATGAGGAGATTTGGTGCCCGTTTAATGTCCTTTTCAAATGACTGGCTATGTAACTGCCCTGTGGCTAAGTATTAACTATTTTTATCCACTCTACAATTTCTTTGGGTTTCAGCTACAAGGTTCTGTTTAAGTTTTCACAGTGTTATTGAGTGATAACAGGAAAAGCACAAAATTAATTGGAAATGATCTTTTAGAAATCAGATACAGATATTCTTACTTTATGCCCCACTTTGTTTTAGAAGCTTCCTCACCATGCTGGTCCTGAAAGATAGTTTATGCAGGTGATACACATATATGCCCATGATTTCTAACACAGTACCTCCATTTACCACATCTCCGTTCAGTCTGTAGCCATTTGATTCTCCTCAGTCTTAACAACTAATGTGGGTCCTTCACCCCTCATAGTATGAGAATCCAAAGAGGCACATTGCCTGGTCAGTTTATTGGCAAGGTTTTCATTCATTCAGGGTATCTTTGTGTGACCCAAGGATCGTTGTCCTATTTCCATGTGCCAGACCAAGGCAGGGTCTACATGCTGCAGCTGTGCAGTCAATGGCTTCTGTTGAAGTGACTGAAAGTGTCTCTGCCTTGTGGTTGTACTCATGAGATGGAAGGAAAGCTGTATTTGTATGTGTGTGTGTGTGTGGGGGGGGTCTTGTGTGATAAAGAATCTCTGCGTCTTTGTCATTGTCTTATAACTTTTGTCTCCTCAATATAAAAATATATAACCATGGAGCTGAAATAGGAAGGACGGGCAGAGAGCCTGGAGGCAGACATTCTATTAATGTAGTCATATTACTTCTCATGCCTGGATCTTTCCCCAAATACCAGGACCTATGCAGCCCAGGCTATCCTGGAACATGCAATCCTTGTCTCAACTTGCCAAGTACTGGGATTATAAGCATGAGATACCAAGCAGAGTATGAATTCCCTTTCTACTAGTGCTGACGAGTACCCAGAGAACTATCTAACCCAGGAACTTCTCATTCAGGAGCACTTCTTCCATAACCTAGAAACCACAATTTCCAGATCAGATGTTTTGTCTACTGCAAGATTGCCTTTACATTTTAAACTTATCCCCCGCCCCCCACTTGTCTGTGTGTGTGTTGTGGTCCTGTTTGTGTGCACGTGACATTTTCTTTCTTTGTTTCTTTGTTTCTTTGTTCCTTTGTTCCTTTGTTCCTTCCTTCCTTTCTTTCTTTCTTTCTTTCTTTCTTTCTTTCTTTCTTTCTTTCTTTCTTTCTTTCTTTCTTTTTTTCTTTTTTGAGACAGGGTTTGTCTGTGTAACATCTCTGGCTGTCCTGGAACTCACTTTGTAGGCCAGGCTGTCCTGAAACTCAGAGATCTACCTGCCTCTGTCTCTCAAGTGCTAGGATTAAAGGTGCGCACCACCACCACCCGGCTGCATATGCCATTTTCTACTTGTAAATTTAAAATTTTTCTTTATATTTTTATGGAGTGATTTACAAAATAATGAGATTCACTATTCCATTTCCATATATGTATATAACATATGTTAGTTATATTCTTCCATTACTGTATCTTACATTATTACAGATGGTAGAGAAAATGTTTTACACACACACACACACACACACTCACTATGGATTTCCATTTAGCCATAAAGAACATAATCATGTCATTTGCAGAAAGATGAATGATTCTGGAGGTCACGATGTTAAACAAAACAAAGCATGCTTAGATGTGTCGTGTTTTGTTTCATATGCTGGATCTAGAATTTTTTTTTATTATAAAGACCTAGAAGTCAAAGGGAAGAGAACACACAGACAGAGAGTAGAGGGGTACAGTAGTTAGGTTTTCTGTGATAATGCTTAGGTCACATATTACTACCAGTAATTTATATAGTAAGTCAACTTGGTATTATGTTCACTGTAGTAGTGCCATGGAGTCTTTGAGACCCAAGGTCAGGATGAGAAATAATGGTTAGACAAATTGTAATGAAGAAGCTGAACTAAATCCACCCACCTTAAAGGTGTCTAACCCTGCCCCACAAATCAACATGGGAGTGTAGGCAATCTGGGTCAATAGAGTTCTCCTTTCTTCTTATTTCTATGGATACAATTAATCATCAACCAGGCAAGAAAGCTTCAGGGAAGCAAGTCACTTTCACCTTAGTCAGAGTAAGATGTTCATAGACCAGACAACCTGGCAGGCAGACCCTGGCTGTATCATAAGCCTTTTTCCTTCTAGAATTTCTTTTACCACATCCCAGCCAATCTTTCTATTTACAAGTATATTATAGAAAACTGAAGTAGGAGAATATTTCAGTGGAAACTTGTGTCTTTTTCTATCTCGTACTTACCATGCAGGACTGGTTGCTGTTTTCCTCCCATGATGTATTTTCTGCATCAAAGCCACTAATCCACAATCCTGGAGGTCTGAAAAAACAATCTACCTTGACAAGAAAGCCTAAAATAATCGACTTCTTTTGAAGCAAAATCAGTGGAGTGCACTCTAATACGTATTTTATATCTTAGTTTAATCCATCTACTGATGATATAAACCTTTAATCCCCAGCCCCCCTTTTGTTTAGAAAAAGTTTGTAGAAAGTCTTCCAAATCAGGATTATACAGCCTAATGCTAAAATCTCTCCAAGCGTCTAGCTATTTGCACCATGAAGGAATCGGGTGTGCTAAATACGCAATAGGAGAAAGGTCATAGTGATCTGAGGCACATTTCATTGGGTGGTTACATAGAAGGTTGGTTTCTCCTTTTCCTGGAGGCTCCATTTGCCTTATTTTAAAAGCTTTACCTTCTGAGAAATAATTCAGCCCTTTGCAATATTTCAGCATTTCATCCTTCCAGATGAAAGCAAACTGCTAGCAGAGACTCATTAGGGCCTGCTCTGTGTCACAGGTAAAGTGTTGTCTACAGAGACTCAGACCCATTGCCTCCTAACATCCCATCAAGAATTTCATAGTACCAACTTGAAATGCTTTGGGCTCTTTTGTTTGGAATTATTCATCATGGAACATCTGGCCCTCTCATAAAAGCTTTCAGTTTCAAATAACTCTCCAGCCTCAATGGTGCTGGCTGCCTCAGCATTCCTTTTGATGATTAATATGATGGACAAGTTTCATATTGCTCAGTGCCAGCATGGAGAGCTGGTCCACATGATATCTGCTCTTGGTATGTCTAATGTTACATACACGAGGGTCTCTTTTCTCCCAAGAGCTTTGTCTCCCCTTTTGGTGAACCTGACAGGGATCTGTCGGCCTCATGATTCTGGCATCTGCATGGAATTGCCCAATTCTGCACCAAGCTGTTTCAGGGCTTCCTGCAAAGCCTTTCTTGTTTGAGTGCTGTTTTCATAGATTGTTATTGTTATTATTATTGTGATGCCGTAAACGTGAATCTGTGGAGAATTTCAATCCACTACAAGAGCAATAGAAGCTAAATGCACCAATTCTGATGGAGTTTGATAAGCAAATCATTCTTCTGTGAAGAAATGAGCTGTGCAAGTTTGGGGCTGAAACTATCAGAAAGTAAGCCACACGGCTTATGAAAATGTGCATGATGCTGAGCTTCAAAATATTAAGCATGTATTTGGCGCATTTCTTACTTGCCAAACCCCTCAGAACTTTGTTGAGTCATTTTATAGAACATAAAATAGGAAAATCAAATTGGAATATAATGTGGGGAAATGAAGAAAAACTATGAAGAAAATGAAGCATTTTTGTTGCAATTGCTAAGTAGTAGCTATATTTGAGCAAAGGCCTGGATCTTAAATTCCTTTTTAGATTATCTACCCAGAATGACTGGAGAGAAGAAAATGTAGATTCTGTTTTAACATGGAAGGGAGGTATTTTTGAGACAGAGTAACAGAAAGTAGTCCAAGCTGGCCTGGAACTCACTGTCCTCCTGCCTCCGTTCTCAAGTGCTGGGATCACAGGTGTAAACCACCACACACAGCTTGGGTTTCTTTGAAGAGAAAACATTAGTTTTTCACAATTAGCATTATGCATCCACTGAGTATTTAAGTCTCGTGAAATATACATATATAAATATGCATATTTTATTCAGAGATTTATCACTCATAAAAATAATGGCTTCAATTGCGAATAGCAGGCAAGAGACCAGGATATTTCACAGAGGCTAATTGAAACTATTTGGCATATAATAGTTCATTTCTAATCTTCCGTGTGAATTAAGTGTTAAGGGTTGATAGTTACAATACCATCATCTAATTAAGGCACACTTTCTGCATAGTCATTATAATAAATATGTAAGTATAATGGCAATTACAGCTGTAAACTCGGGTCATAAATGTGTGTGAATTTATAGGGCGTGCTTGGGGTAATGCACAGTGGAGTACCTAGTTTAGACTTAGAGTATCAACTCTAAGATGAAAAGAAACACAGACCATCAGGCTTTTACTCACACGCTCAAGTTGCAGAAACCATATTTGAGCCCATGTAGCATAATCATGGGGATCTTAGACCACCCTAAAAACACGGGCTCATGGTAAACACTCATTCCCAAATCAAGTGTTCTCCCCCTAGTTGTTATCTTAGGAAGGGGATTTCTCTGCTGACTTGGCCCAGTCAGAGTACCCAGCCTGGGGAACACAGAAGGCTTGGAGAACTGACCGTTTTGGTTGGTCCCAGACACTGGGTATGATCCTTCAGCCACAGTCAATGTTCCTTTCAGGTAGCCCTTGCCACGTACCATCAGCTACCTTGTCACTGTCCTTTTCTTCACTTTTCAAGGGTCTTGAGCAACGATTCCTTGATATTCCTGGCCCTGGGGTACTGTACAGCTTTTGTTTTTTCTATGCTTCATGATTTTGTAAATAATCATTGTTAAATGCTCTTCTAGCTATCCAAATTGAACTAGATGTATGCTTTTGTGTTTGTGTGACCTTTTTAATGGTTTCTTTGCTGGTATGTTTAGAAGATATTAATGAAGGCTTTGTATTTCTCACTGAAATTATTCCATTCCAAATTTGTCTTTTGAATACATACCCAGGTAATGAAAAGAAATAAAATGATAAAAAAAATAACAAATATTTTCACAAACACCATCAGACACTGCGAAGTACATCAATCACACAGATTGTTTCCTTTAAACTTAAACAAAATCCTTTGCCGTATGATGTGATATCTCTATTTTCCACATGAAAGAACTTAGAGTTCTCCTAGCTGACACATACAAAGGTCCAGAATATGATCCTGTGTTTAGAGGAATCCCACGTGCTCAAATAGTGGGGAAAACCCATTTTCATAGTGGGCATTAGAAATAAGAAGTTGAAAGGTCCCATTGAAATGAAAGATGAAGCCAGTGAGACACAAAGGTGTGGAGAAAAGTTTGGTGGCCAGAAAGGTAAAGAGAATGATGAGTAAGAACTCACAAAAGAAAAACAAAAGATAAAGATGGAATCAATTGGAGAAAGGAAAAGAAGCATGGAAGGAAAACCAGAGAAGACAAAGGAGATAGGCTGGGCCTGAGTGCTGGGCCTGAGTGCTGGGCATGGCCTTGTAGCTTGAGCTTCATTTAACACCGAAGGGCCCAGAAAGCAACAGAGAGAATGTGAGGCAGGAGAGTGAGAGTGAAAGAGAAAGAACACACACACACACACACACACACACACACACACACACACACACACAGGACATGGAGGTATCAGAACCATTTTGTAGTGAAAATGCCAGTAATTCACTATTGTTTTGTATCTAGTTAAATGTAGTGGGAAAACCTAGACTTGGTAGAAGTGTGACTGGAGAGAACTGCCTGGGGGTGGGGTGGGGTGTATAAATGCACACATGCTGCTAAACTGCACACACTGCTACTCTTTGAAAGCCTTGGTGGACACAAGACCGAGGTTACATGTTGTCAAGTTTCAAATCCAACTGTCTTGAGCTTCCCATGGGGAAAATGTTTTCAAAACACTTGACATTTGATATCTGACATTTTCCATTGGCCAAAATGGAAGAAATTAGAGCAGCAAAATATATTACTTATCAAAACATATGTTCAAGGTATAGGGATGGGGGAAGAACATGTTATTGTTTGAAACTTATACTTGGTGACATTTGCATCAGGATCTAACCAAGTTTCATTAGTTGCATTTGATTATTAATTTAAAAATCTTTAAATCAATGGCTCTCAACATGTGAGTCACAACCCCTTTGTGGGTTGAAGGACCCTTTCACAGGGATCACCTAAGACCATTAGAAAACAAAGGTATTTACATTAGTATTCATAACAGTAGCAAAATTACAGTTATAAAGTACTAAAAATAATTTTGTGTGTGGGGGGGGTCACCATAACATAAGGAACTGTATTAAAGGGTCACAGCATTAGGAAGGTTAAGAACCACTGCTTTAAATGATGAAGAACCTAAATGAGGTACTTACCATATCATTCCAGCACTCAATGAACAAAAGATTTCCCTTATTTCCCGGCAAGAGCAACTGAGACTGTGCAAGCTCCTCAGCTGATTTCCTCGGCAGAAGACTGGCATCATTAGGATTAGTAGAGGAGTGGCAGAGAACCAAATATTGGCTACAGAGCCACCTTCCTTGGGAAGCAGGAAAATCTGTCCTGGGAACCAGCTGCAGTAGGACTAAACTAGGCAGGTTAAGTCTAAGGACTGACTCACACTCTTCCAATGGTGTCACTGTGACCCACATACCCTGTGAGTCAACCCTGTGAAGTGAAGGATGCTGAAAACATGAAACATTTTTGTGATGATGTTCCATTAGCATACAAGAATAGTGGATATTGGCTTAAGACCTGGGAGGGAATACGTGCTCTCAAATGTGTTCATCTTCAAAGCCCTGAACAGTGAAAGAGGAGGAAGATGCTGGTGGGAAGTGGATTGTGTGAGTTAAGGTTACAGACAAGTGTGTGATCCCATTGTGTGCCAGCACTAGCTGGATGAATGCAAAATGAGGGTAATTCATTCCTTTCTTCTCTGTAACTAAAAAAATGAACTCTAGAGACAGACAAATGCATTATGCATTTTTTTAAAAAAATGTGGTACCAAAAATAACTCAGGGAGTAACCAAACATTGTAGATAAAGACTGTTAAAAATTCCATTTTCTTCTCTCCACATAGGTTTCATTTATTAAAATTAGAAGAAAAAATATACATTTTTTCTGCTAATTAAAACTTGTTATTTTAATTGCACAGAAGGATATCTAGGGAAAGTTGTAGAACTAAGAGCCTCGCATGACTTTAGAGTATAATCTGAACCTCGCATGAATGTTTTAAATGCATTTAGTGGGCAGACTAATTTGCCCTTGTCTCTATGCTTAAACATGCACCAAAAATCTCAGTGGAGTGTATTTTTTTCAGAATATAGGTTGTTTCATTACTGACTACTTCAGTAAACAGATTCCTTTTAATTTCTTTTGTTTATTTAATAGCTTATGTCTTTCCATGGTGTGACCACTGCGGAGAGAAGAACTCTGCTTAGAGTGACTGTGATGGGGGCCCGCTGTTATTCTGTGATGAGTCAGGAAGTTATGATCGTCTCCCACTGCCACTGTGACTTTTCTCTGGGCAGTGGTAATGTGGTTGTTGGAGGCACAGGGCATAACATCCAACAATTGTTAAACTGTGCTTCTCCTGCCCACTACTTATCTTACCATTTCTCTGTCTCTTTATTTTCATCAGATAATTAAGTCACTCTGCTGACACATCACTTTCTGGCATGTGCTCACTAGTGCTGTTCATTCTAACCTAAGACGCAGTGGCCCTGCCCGTCACAGAGACAATTGCACAACTGCATTAGTACATTCTGATCCTTTGTTCTGGAAGAGACAAAGCCCCACAACTAGGATGCCCACCTGACTCTGAATCCCTGATGTCATGAAACAATTTTCATTTCTTTGTAATTGATTTAATTTGATCACAAGAAAGCAATACCACAATTTGTTATGTAATAATGCATCAATTCTTACTATAATAACTGACACATTATTTAATGACCTGTTTGTTACATGCTGTTAATGTGAACATGGAGTTATTATGATGTATATTCATAAGCTGAGTCAACATTTTGTTGTATTTCAGGCCCCAAGAGAATATTCAAGAGTGTGGTGATTAAATCCAAGTGGAGCCTAGAGCCTGGGCAGTCTAAGTTTTGGCTTGCTTCTCAGTTTTTATGAGGCCATAGGGATGCACTGGAAAAAATAATAGCTTTTCTATGTTATTATTACACTGCATTACAATCTACTGCTGGGCCTGACTCCAACGAGAGCAGCTAATTTTGTCCCCATTATGTCCCAACACAGTGATTATCCCTATGTGTCAGGAGTTTGCTCTGTATGCCCTCTGGGTCAACAATCGCAAAGTCAAACCAACAAGGGACCAAAGTATTTGGAGCTAACAATGTCAATGCCAAACATATACATATTCCACCCTTCAAAGCTCTCTCTAAACAGTAATGTAGAACAACCATTTCCATACATTGACATTGTATTATGTATAAGCCATATAGAGGTGATCTTTGCTCACAGGAGATGTGCCTACCTTCTGGGCAAATTCAGTGACACTGAGGGACTTGAGCATAATTATGGTACCTTAGAGGATCCCAGAATTCATGCCCCCACAGATACCAAGGGATGATTGCACTCCATTGTCTACGCAGAGTCATAATTAGAAATATCCCAGATGAAATGGTGTTACAGTCATATACTTAGGATTCATGAAGGCCCAGATTTCATAAGTATTAGAGTGAGGAGGAGTTAAATGAATAGAAAATGTAGAGAAAAGTAGTAGAGAGGAGAGAGGAAAAGAAGGGACGTTCTTTACTTAGTGTCTTTTGCTTACCATTGCGTTTATATAGGCTCAGCCTGAATCAGAGCCTTTCCCCTCTAATTTGGGCATTCAATGTTTTCCATCCTAATTTGAAACTCAACTCCCCAACTGACTATTTATCTTCATGACTTTGTTATACCTAAAATTTCTATAGTATAGTGATTTTGCTTTCTGTCATGTGACAAAATGTCCTCCAACTCCATCCACATTGTAGCAAATGACAGTATCACACACATCTTATGACCATGATGTATCACTGCATATATGTTCCCTGTTTTCTTTGTGTATTTACTTCTCCCAATAGTCATTGTGGTTTATTCTGCTTATTGCAATTCTTTCTGTTCTTACTCAAACATGAGCACTCAGATGTTGACCTCCTAAGTGCAGAATAGAGTGATGTTTACAAGAGTTGGGAAAAGCAGGGAGAAGGGGGTGAACAGAGCATGGCTAATAGGTACAATGATAGAGTAGAGCAGAATAAAAACGGCTTCTAGCTTTCTATATCACAGCGGGTAACTGTGGTTGGCAACAATTAATGTATATTTCATAGTAGCTAGTAGACAGGGTTTTGGTATTTCCAACACCAAGAAATGATGTATGTCTTGGATGATGGTTTTGCCAATTGTATTGATCTGATTATTACAAATAATACACACATATTGAAATGCATATAATTGATATGTTACCTTAATTAAAAGAATCAAGACATAACCCAAGCAAATAAGTGTCTACAATAACACCAGTAACAACAGAAGAAAGGGTGTGGATGTCAGAGGGGTGAGACCTGCTTTTACACCTGCATAGTGACATGTACTGGCTGAGCCATCTGAAACTGGTAATGCAGACACTAGCTGAAAGAACTAACCAACATTCTTTTGCTGAAATAGATGGTCCAGAGGGGCAGGATATACTTCTTCTTCACCATAGGATATAGACAGGTGCTGGGCACAGACCAAAGCGCTCAGTAAATGCCTCTACTGTCTTATCTCATGTGGTGTCTGCCATGCTACAACACAGAGGATTCAATGTAGTCTGTAAAGTTTTTATTGTTTTGGCCAAGTCATGGGCATACTTGTAACTATTCTGGGACTATTGTTAACTTAGAATGTTGTTCCCTTCCACGGAGTGCTAAGTATTTTTATGGTGCCATATTCTGTAAAGTGACTCACTCCTTGAGGGAAATCTGTCAGATATGATGTGGGTGTCTGACTGACTTAAGGCTGCTCCAGAGCCCAGCATACTGTCTCTCATTGCCTCGGTAAGATATACCTGTCTGCTGGAGCAGGGACCAGTCAATTTTCCTACTACATGGTGCCTATGAGTGGGGTGCAAAGCAAGGCTGCCTGTTTTAGGAGGTAGCTGAGATTAGTTTGCCTGCTTCCCTGATTCTTTCTCTATTCTCACAGGAGATCACATTTCTGTTTTGGTCTGAGGAAGCCATACTACAATCAATGTTTGCCCTTGTACGGAGCAGTGGAGGTAGAGCTCTCTTATTTTTTTTTAAATTACTTTTTCATTGCGTGTGAATTTTGTACATGCCTGTGTGTCTTTTGATAAGTTCCAACCCCCATTCCCTGCACTCCGACCCCTTTTCTATCCCCCAACCACTTTGCTACCCACACAACTTCATGTTTTCTTTTGAAGCACACTGAGTCCACTTAGTGCTGCCTGTACTTGCATGTGGGCAGAACCATCTGCTGGAGGATAGGGACCCTCTCTGGGACCACATTTTTCTTTTCCGAGACAGGGTTTCTCTGTGTAGCTTTGCGCCTTTCCTGGAACTCACTTGGTAGCCCAGGCTGGCCTCGAACTCACAGAGATCCTCCTGGCTCTGCCTCCCGAGTGCTGGGATTAAAGGCGTGCGCCACCACTGCCCGGCGGGGCCACATTTTTGGAAAAAACAAAAAAACAAAAAAACAAAAAAACAACTGTCTGTACAACTCCCAGCATCCATTCATTGCCGTTACTTCCTCAGCTAAAGTAGGACTTCATGAACCTGTTTCCCATCCATGCTGAGATTTTTGGCTAATTTGAACCTATGGAGGTCCATGTAGTCACAACTGCTGTGGGTTATTCTGTGCAATGGTATTATCGTGTCTCACCTCACACAAATGCTGATATGCAGCAGTCATCCACTGTCTCTGGCTCTCACAATATTTTTATCCTCTCTTCTGCAATGAACTCTGAGCCTTGGGGAGAAGGGGTGTGATACAGATGCCACAGTTAGGGCTGAACACGCCATAGTCTCTTTTTCTCTATGTGTTGACCAGTCCTAGATCTCTGTATTAATGCTCATCCATTGCAGAAGGAAGCTTCTCTGATGGCAGTTGAGAGATATACTAATCTATGGGCATAAAGGTATGTACTTAGGGGACAGTTTATTATGATAAACTTTTAGTAGAAAAGAAGTACGATATTCTCCTGTATAACTTAGACTCACCTTAGAGAAAAGGGGTAGAAAAGGGCACTCAAAGAAAATGGTACTAAGAAAAAAAAAGGCAGGCATATTTATTTTAACATCTGACAAAGCAGACTTTAAACGAAAACTAATCAAAAGGTAGATCACTTAGTACAAATTAATGTAACAAACCATCAAGAAGACATTATGTTTCTAAACATACACACATAAAATGCTGGTACACCCAACTCCCACACAAGACCCAGAAGACATGAGCTGGATCTGACCTGAAAGACTCCTCTCTGATGATTAAGTTTTAGGATATTAGAAGTTATCATGCAGGCTTCCAAAAGAGGAAAGCAACTGATAGTCCCTACCCAGCCGTGGTGTCATGAAACACAATACTAGCATGGCATGATAACCCCAAGGGTGCAGTGGTGGCATGCATAGCTTGGTGATAACCAACAGCTCTCGAATTGGACTGAAAGCCCACTCAACAAGAGGGAAACCATGCCTGGTACTGGAACCCTGGCCAACTGCCCAAGGTGAGTGAAGTCATGGATCTTGGAGAACTTAGAGTTGCCACTTATGAAACCAGCATAATCCTTAACTACATTCTAAATATATATCCTCATACTCAAAGATAAGTGTAGTTCTCACAGCTCATCAAGTAAATTTCTCTTTGCCACAGATGGAGACCATTATAGAACACCATAACAAATCAAAATGCAAAGTTGTAGAACCCAGTCCCAGTGGATACATCTATAAAACACTCCTGTACTAATTGGTTATCTAACACCAAGTGCTTAGCCCTGAGATTGTATATATAAAAGTAACATTATATAGACTAAGCAGGTTGTATTTATATACTTAGGAGTGTGTGTGTGTGTGTGTGTGTGTGTGTGTGTGTGACAGCAATTAAAGAATAAGGGACCATTCTGAGAATAAGGGGCTACTACTGGTAGAGAGCATGAAGATTATATAGTCAGGGTTGGTTGATGGAAAGAAAATTGGGAAATTATGTAATTATACTCTTAAAAATTATAGTACAAAATTTATCTTTGTATCTCTCTGTCTTCTTTTCCTATCACTATCCTTCATTCAAATATATAAAGCCTTGTATCAGTGGAATACAATGTGAAAAAGTATGTCTTTAGGTGAAACTTCACTACTGTGTTAACCTCTTACCTGCAGTCACACAGACCTAAAGGCTGCTGCTGCTGCTCTGTGGACTAGTTTCTGTCCTTTTCTTCTCTTTTTCCTTGGCCCTGTGTTTTGCCATGCTTAGATGACTTTTCTTCATACTAGATTATGTAGCATGAAGGTGTGGAGGCTCTGGATGAGCTTGACATACTTCAGAGAGGCTCTGCTCTCTCTTCAGGAAGGCAGACAGATCTGAAGTTGTTATGATTTCTACCTGTATAGAATGCCTGCTCCACAAACTTGTGTTTGACTCATTGGTCCCAAGCTGGTGACCTTATGTTAGGGGTTCAGGTGGCAAGGCCTAGATGGTGTAAGTAGGTCACTAGAGATTGGCCTCTGCAGTTCATAACTTGTACCTGAGTATTGTTTCATTCTGTCGCTTAGTCTTCCTCAAGGTGAATGGCTGCCACCACATACTTTCACCACCAGGAACTCTGCCATACCATGCCCCACAGGATAGTCTAAATGGCTAAAACCATGAACCAGAATAAAAGTCTCTCTCAGGTTCATCTTGGCAACCATCACAGCAATTCCAAGTGAATGACTACAATGTCCGCTTAACCCAAACAGAAATTAAACAGTCTGAGGCTCCCCTTTTGGAGACCACAGCTACTTCTGACTCATGCGTGTCTTCTCTAGGAGTTCCAGCCTTGACCCTGAAGTGAACATGAGGGCTCCATCTCTCTGGGAACCAGCTCCTTAGGACATGAGACCTGTAACCCACTGAGTACACTCAAGCATCCCAAACAACGAACACTTGCTTTTGCCCACAATAGCCTCTAAGCTTTGCTCTCAGACTTGCAGAAGCCAGCCAGTCATCAAGGGTAAATCTCTCCGTGTTGTTTCTCTTCTCTCAAATTTAAAATCCACCTCTAGGATAAGACAGTCTTTTTTGTTCATTTAATGATATATTTTAATTTGATGGGGCAGCCGGAGGGGGGGAGGATCAAGTTCCATAAGAAAAATTCTGAAGATTCAGATTTATGGTTTTTCTCCTTGGCTATAAGCAAGTAGCATTTTCCATTGTGTAAAATGAGGCAGTGTTATTTATATTCTTGTCATATGGCTGTTTTGAGAAGAAAATTAGGTCATATATATATATGTACATCTAGAAATGTATGTTATTATTGGTTTTTTAAAGGCTTTGAGAGATTGGCAGTGCATGGATGGGGAAATTCAGACAAATTCATACTTGGGCATTTCTGACTCAGAAACCGGCAGTTTAGAGAAACTAAGCTAGGTACAAAGCAAAAGGAGACTTCATGGCTGTGTCATGGCTTGGTGTAAACAGCCTCATGCCATCAGCTTCCAGTTTCAGAGGGACTACGGATGCTTCTGCTCTTCCCTTGGGTCCTCATTTCTTCCCCCTTATCCCAGTGAAGAAATGTGAGAGGGCAGAAGCTGCCTCTGGAAAAAAATTTGCAGGCTTCTCAAGAGGTGAATGCCAGCTACCACGTATTAAGCACTTGCTTTGGAAAGTATTCACAACAGACCCATGTGTTAAGGCTTCCCTACTGTGGTGCCACGAGGAGATGGTAGAACCTTTTGAAGGTGAGGCCTGCTGAGAGGAAGTTAGGTCTGTAGGATATGCCCTTGAAGGGGATAGGAGGACATCTGTTCCCCACACCTCACTTCCTGACCACCATGAGATGAGTAGTTTCCCCTATCAGCTGCTCCTACTCTACTTTAATGTCTTGTTGAAGGCCCTAGAGTAAGAAGTCATCAATTGACTGACTGAAACTTTCAGAAGTGAGAGCCCAGATAAAACTCTCCTCTCTTTAAGATGACTGAATACTTGTTACAGTAATGCAAAGCTGCCCAACACAAACACTTGTTCTGCCAATCTCTGCTGACCATTTCATTTAAAGCAACTCATTGATCTTTGAAATAACTCATAATCTAATGGATTGAATTGTGTCCCTCAAAATACATACACCAAAGCTCAAACTCCAATGACCATGGAATGTGGAGGGAAATAGTGTCTAAGAAGGGAAATTGACTGAAAATGGTGTCTTCAGGGTGGGTGCAAATCCATCCAGATGGCTACTCTTAACAAAAGGGGAGAATGGGACATAGGCAAGTTCAAGGGAGGACCATGTGAAGACAGAAGGAGAGATTATCTACAAGCAAAGGGGAGAGAGGCCTCAGAAGAAACTAAGCCTGCCAAGCTCACTTTAATCTTGGACTTCAAGATCTGTGAGACCATAATTATCTGCTGGGCCAGCCTATGGTGTGTGATCAGACCTGGACTCCAGGACACCACAGAACACTATAGACAGTGGAGTTCACACTGGAAAATGTGACTGCATCTTTGAATAAAATATGTGTTTTAGAACAGGTTCAGATTTACGGAAACATGAGGTTCTTACATTTACTATTTTTTTTACTATACATTATTTACTATACATTGCTGTTGTTAAATTTTACTTTGTAGGGAACAGTTTTTATAGCTACTGAAGCAACATTAATAGTCTATTGTTAGATGATATTCATAAAGTAGTCTCATATTATTAGTTTTTTTTTTTTTTTTTTTTTTAGTTTTTTCGAGGCAGGGTTTCTCTGTGTAGCTTTGCGCCTTTCCTGGAACTCACTTGGTAGGCCAGGCTGGCCTTGAACTCACCGAGATCCACCTGGCTCTGACTCCCAAGTGCTGGGATTCAAGGCGTGTGCCACCACTGCCCGGTGATTATTATTAGTTTTTATATGATGATCTTTTCCTGCCCCCAAATCTGAACTGAGACACCACATGATATTGAGTTATCAGAGCTCTTTGTGTTCCCCTGATGTGGCAGTTTCTGAGATTTGCTCTTGGATGGCCTTGGCAGTTTAAGGAATACTGGACCTGTGCTCTGCAGAACATTCCTCAGATGGGCCCTGTCTGGTGTTATCCTTCTGATTAGTGTGGTGCTGTCAGTGGAAGGAAGTAGGTCTTGGCAGGGCACCATGCTCATTGTGCCGTATCACAGTACAGATGCAGACAACAAGGCTTCTCACTGCTGGTGTTGATCTCAGACTGAGGTAGACTGCCAGGGTTCCCGCTGGAAAGTCCACCCTCTTTCTAGACTGTACTCTGGGAGGCAAGCATTGGCACAGTGCCGCACTAAAAGAGGAGCAGTTGTGCTTGAGTCTGTATCAGCTGTTGTAACTTTTCAGATTTGAAAATTTGTTCCCTTTTCCAACATTTATTTAAGAGTTCAGGGCATCATTTATGTATGCTGGCTTAAATATAGGGATTGATACACATGTGTGTTATATATTTCCTTTAAACTTTGAGTTTTAACCTAAACTATCACTATTGGGACTCATGTTATTTCAGCCATTATGAGTTTTGTAGGATCTGCCCCTTTGTTATACACTTGTCACTATGTGATTTCCCTCCTCCCTCCCTCTTCCTTCCCTCCCTTCCTCTCTCGCTCTCTCCCTCCCTCCCTCCCTGCCTGCCTGCCTTTCCTTTCTCTTTTTAGGCTCCGTTTTTGTTTGTTTTATTACGTCTTACTTCTTGGAACCAAAACATGCTCCAGACTCAGTTTGTGAGTTTTGCTTTAATCTTGGCATCCATCACTTTTTTTTAGGGTTCCATAACTCCTTTTACTAGACACCAAGGTTTGGGTCCCACACGTACTGATATTACTAGAGTCTCTTGTTTCTAAGCTTTCTCAACTGATAGTGAAAGGCAGGAAGTATCTGTATCTAATCTAATTCCTGTGTCTCCACATGTTTGTAACCATTTCCATACCGACCCATCCATGTGTATACATCTAATTTGATACATATATATGTATATATGGTGTGTGTGTGTGTGTATCTAGACATCAGTTCACACTTATGTCTCTGATTTTATTCCATTACTACCTAAGTCATTCTTTTTTTCTGTCATTGCTTATCTGTAAATCTTAATTGTTCAGTCCCAGTATACATACTTTGAGGTTAAAATGATAGCTCACACAACTGCAGGGAGAACTGTCATTCAGTGCATGATGATTATGTACAGGTCCTTTACTCTTATCTTATACACTCCAAAAGGTCTTAGGTCAGCCCTTTCTGTCACACCCCTTTTGGGCAGGCATTATAATCAATCATGCAATTCCAATGTTTTGTAACCATCTACACTTCATCTTGGGTTTCGGTAATTTTGCTTTTATACTACCAATAAACCACAAAAAATAAATTTTAATGATGTTTATTTTGCAGAAGAAACTGAGACACATAGTTTTAACATATAAGAATGGAGGTTATATCCATTGTCATATTTATATTTCTTGATTTGAAGGCTGATGTTTTCTTTTAAAAGCAAAACATTTATTACCTAAAAATAAACTAAATTCACAATTGTCCATGAAGGAGGGCTGGAGAGGAGGATATGTTGTTGGGATAATAGGACTCCCTCAGAGGCTGCACTGTGGGCAGTATATTATGCTGTGTTTCAGAGCTCAGTCCTTCACACAAAAGCAAATGCTGGAATATACCACAGTAAAGTGCATAGTTTTCATTTGAAGAATGTGAAGTGGGCAAGTAGGGAAGGCAAGCTTTTGAAGCAATGAATCATTGGCTGTCCCCTGAAGTATGAAAGTTAGCCAGAGCAGCAGCAGCAGCAGGATACATAGAGCATAACCTCCAAATATTTAGAGGGAGAAACACACTTTTGTGTTTTCTATTCAGCTTTTCTCTTCCAAAATGTATGTTGCAATGTATTTTCCATTGTGAAACTGTAAGGGATGTGAATTCTAATAGGTAACTGATATTATTATTGACTACTAGCTCTGTCCTCATGAATGGACTTGTCTATTCCCATTACTAGTGAAGTGATGGGTTAACAGGTATCTCAGTAAGAGTCTGAGATAAAAGTCACGACAGCCAGGCCTCTTGTCCTTTTCTATATGCTGCTGTACATGGTTTTGAGCCCCGGCCAACAAAAATGCCATCACTACATGTGGGCTCTGGAGCTTGAATATGATCCATAAGCCAAAATGTTCCTCTTCCCTATAGCTTACCCATTTTGTGGTGTTGGATCATTTTAATCATTAAAAAGTGGCTTAAGAAAAAAATCCCTGGGCCTTTTATGAGACAAAGTCTCACTATGTAGCCCTGGCTTACTTTGAAATCCGCTGACTCCTGAGGGCTAGAGTTAAAGGTGTGTGCCATCATGCCTGGCAATCACAACTTTATTTTTTAAAAGCCATGTAGTTCTCAAAGAAGTGTATACCTGTATGTTTTCTAGGAAAACCAAACTTTCAAATCTATGTGATTTATTGTTTGTTTATCCTCTATTTATTTAACATTTACAGTACATTTAGTATATAATTACATATGGCTTAGTACAAAGAACAGTATCAGTACAAGTTAGTGAGGAAATGTTGAGAAATGGAAAATCTGCAGTGTAGTTAGGCAGATGAAGACCTAGGGGTCTTAATGGTGCATACAAAGTTTGGGGGTTCATTGCCAGAGAATTCCCTCTTGCTTGGGGAAGCTGTTGATTCTGTTCCACTCAGGCCCTCAACTAAGCAGTCAAGGTCCACCCACAACTACAGAGGACAATCTACTTTACTCAGCCACCAGCAATTTTTAAATAGTAATTTTATCTGTGAATGTACTTCAGATTGACACCAAAACCCATACTGTCACACCAGACATAGATGTACCCAGCATGTAGGGATGGATAATCTTCACTATCATCAACTTGATATTTAGAATCAGTGAGGTGATACATTCCTGGGTGGTGTGTTTATGAGAGTGTTTCCTGAACGGGTTAATGAAACAGGTTAGACCCACACTTAGTGTAGATGGAGCCACCCATCATCAAGAGGTGTAGAGTCAAGAGTGAATGAAAAGGAGAAAGTAGGGAAAGCTCCCACATGCATCCATCCATCTTTTTCCTTCCTGGGAGGTGGACACAACGTGACCAGTGGCTTCACATTCCTGTCACCACGCCTTCCCTGCCATACTGGACTGTAATCCTTCTTCAGCATAAGCCAGAGGTAACACTTCCTTCCAGCTTCTTGTCAGATTTTTGGACACGGCAGCTAGAAAAGCAAATAACACATCTGTATTCTCTCCCAGAAACAAAAGGAAGGCATCCATATTGCCATGTGTCTTGCCAACAGTAGCTCTCATCCCCTTACATGGGTTCAGTTGCACCTGACAAGCGAAGCACTGAAAAATTCAGACCAGTTTTTATTGGTGTCTTGTGTTCTTGTGAAGGAAGAAAATACTCTTTAAAGAAATGAGCATTGCCTCCAATATGCCTAAGCAGCTGTGGTTTCTATTCTTAGCAAACAAGTGGATAATTTGCTAAACTGAAACCTACTCCAGCATGCAGGCATCTCTTGTGTAGCCCAGCATCAGTGCAATGAAAATTTTCAGGGAGTTTTGCACTTTCTCTAAAGTCAGTTTCATAAGGAGGGTGCCAGTGGCCTCAGCTCCCCTGCTGTCCTGTGTTTTGAACCTGTAATGGCTGAGATCTCCTTAGAGATCCTAGTAGATGCAGTTATCCTGTGACTTTTAGTCACTTTGCAGGTTAATGAAAATATTCAAATTCCCAGAGACTTATGGTACAGCTGACAACCTGAGGTGCTAGAGATACTCTGAGTCCTGGTGGATCAAGATTGTGGATCATGGTTGCTGAATGATGTCAAAGACCCTGTCTATAACCACATCTGTTTCTCTGATGGACAGAGATTCAGGATAAGTATGCTGAAATTCAGACCTTCCTAGGCTTGTTTACCTTGGCAGGGGTTGAGTGTGGCTTAGAGCTGACAGCTGGTTTTATTATTATTTTCTGTGTGTAAGAATGTTATGGATGTGCAAAAGTAGATAATAGTTTAATAAGACACCACCACCCATCACCAGCTCCACCAATTCACATCCCCAGTCTTCTTAATTCTTTAACTTCTCCTTGATCCTCTGTGCCTAAAAGCACTCAAAGTATACCCCAGGCATATCACCTTATTTCTGAATACTGCAGGGTGCTTTTAATAGATAAAACTAAAACATAACCATAATAATATTTCCATATCCAACAAAAATTAATTCCTTAGTACCATTCTGCAGTAGTATGCACTTTTGGGAAAACTGCCTTTCAGAGTTGGTTTGCTTGAATTAGGGCTTCAAAGTGTCCTATGTAGCACTGATGGAACTCTGACAGCTTGCCTCCCCACCTCCCTCGTTCCTTTTCAATCTCCTGTCCCTCCAAGCTACATACACTATAGCTAATGGGAATTAGGATAACTGAGTAAAAGAGAGCCAAGTAATGTTCTGCATCAGTGACAGACAAGGTCTTCAAGACATGGCTTACTCTTCTGATTTAATTTTGAGGCCAGGTTAGAAGGATACCTTAGCTAATTATTTTACGGCAGAAATTAACCTCAGGATACTGTGTACTTCTCATCATATTACACCAAGAGATTCATGGGTTCCAGTGCTGTCAGCCTAAGCCACTATTTTGAAATTTCCCATTCTAGGGGATGACAGTCACATAGATATTATCCCAAGGCATTCTGGAAAGTGGTAGTTTTCTAAACTTGTCACTTAATGATTGTCTAATCAAGAACCCTCATTGCGTGGAATTTTATTTTAATAGTAAAGGTAGGATGCAAAATTGGTACCTTTCCCTTACCAGTTTTCAAATAGTAGTACCTAAGACCTAAGCTCAGAACTGCATCTTACCTAGGTCCCCGGGTAAGATGAGGCCAAGCTGGGCCAGGCTCAGTACAGATTCATAACTTTCCAATACTGTGTGTTGTAGCTGGAGTTTTCTCCAGTCCTGCTTGGCCCACAGTCAGGGCAAATCTCTCTCACCTGCCAGTCCCACAGCTACTTAGACCCAGCCAAGTAAACACACAGAGACTTAAATTTCTTATAAACTGTGTGGCCGTGGCAGGTTTCTTGCTAGCTGTTCTTATATCTTAAATCAACCCATTTCTATTCATCTATAAGTTGCCACGTGGCTCGTGGCTTACCGGTATCTTAACATCTTCTCATGGCGGTGGCTGGCAGCGTCTCTCTCACTGATTCTTCCTGTTCCCAGAATTCTCTTCTCTGCTTGTTCTGCCTGTACTTCCTGCTTGGCTACTGGCCAATCAGCATTTTATTTATACAGAGTGATATACACCGCAGTGTGTACTTAGTATAAATTATATTTTCAATTTTATCCCAAAACTCATCATGTACTAACTGTATCCCAACCAGATGAAAACTTAAGTTTTCAGTGAACATTACAAGCCTAACTTTCCACTTGGCTGCCCGGGAGTCAGCCAAGACTCCTCCATCCTTCTCAGTGTCCTGTTTCCCCAGTTTCTGAAAATGAGAAATGAGAACTTACATGGATTTCAGCATTTCTCTTCAGGCTAGACATACCTCTCTTGACTTGTGCTCTGGTCAGTGACCACAGCTCCCAGCTTTAGCCTGACCACTCCTTCACTAACATGGTCAATGTTGCCCTTGAGACTTCTTATCCTGGAGGGAGGGGCACGTGGATCCTCCTGACCTGTTGATCCCTCCACCGTCTGACAAAGGACAGAGGTTGATCTCTTTTGTTTCCTGCACAGAAATCTAATGAACTTCAGCCAAGTTTCAGTCCACAGTCTCAGTGTTCTACTGGCATCCTTTGTCATGCATACCCCAAGGTTGCTGAGGCCCCAGGACAGCTCTGATATAGTCCTGCCTTAGCATCCACATGAGCCTTGTGAGGACTTGTTGGAGCCCATCTGGGTTTACCCAGCAGGCCTGCATAGAGAGGATGATTGGACCACAGGCCTGAGTGCAGGTGTCTGAGATGGTCTGCACTTGGCTGTGCTGGGGGGGGAGTCTTTTGCTCCACCCCTTGGCATTCCTTTAAATATCTTAGAGCAGAGACAGTCAAGGCCCGTGGATAAGGATCCTGGCCCACCCGAGGCTATCCTACGTTTCTCTCTGTTTCTCTCCCCTCCTTATTTCTAACTAAATCTCTTATCCCTCATTCCTCAATAGTTCTTAGGGTAAATAAATGTGGGGGCTGGTACCCCACAAGGACTGTGCACCACTGGACAAAGGTGGACCACAATGTGTGTCTGAATACTCAGCAGACTGCTACAAAAACCCACATGCTTTCAAAAAGTTCAAATCTCTTAAGCTTTTTTTTTCTTTTGCCAGACATCAAAATCTTGTGTTATAAACAGTCCTTTAAAAGTTCCAGCTCCTGTGGTGATTCATATCACATGAGAGTAAGGAGCCCCTGAGGCAATGCCAGCTTCTGCAATGATGCTTCAATTGGCCACAGGTAGGAGACATCTATCATTCGTTATCATTGGACTCTCTTTCCTGCCCTGTTCGAGAAATATATTTCAGCAAAGAGTTGTCCAGGTAAATGGATGATATTGCTCTGTGTTAAATTTATGACTCAATTACAGTCAATCTTATGCTATCAGCTTCTAGTGTCTGGATATAATTAATATAAGCAAAGTAGTGCACTATCATCTCCAATGCCACCTTGCTTTATGCTGGAAAAAAAGAAAAATAGAATCGATGCCTAATTTATAAGTAATTGGTTGGACCATGTTATCTTAGATGGTTCAAGAAGGCATAATGGTAATGAAAATTATTTCTTTGAATATAATTTATTTAAGTTTTGTGAGTTTGTAAGTGACACTCAATTTGCTTATTAACAATTCAGATTAGTGCCTTTTCTATGCATACTGATTATCATTCCTGGAAGGTGAGCTGAATCAGGGAAAATAAACCTATAGAGGTCAGCTTCTGGAGATTCTTCCCTTACTGTGGAAAGGAAAAAGAGTGACTTGGTGAAAATACAGAATTGAGTCACTATTCACACAAGCACAGTCACTGTCCTGTGCCATTATGAATGGATTTCTGTAATAAATTGTTAAAGCAAAGCCTTATAAACCAAAAGAAGTCTGATTTAAGCCAACTGAATACTTTACTCTTATTGGAATGGGGTTATTCAATTAATAGCACATAGGTCACATAAAAAGACTTTATATATATACACATATATACACACATATGTATATAAACCTATATGTATGTGTACATATGTTTATATGTATATACACATATTGTGGTGGTACTGTGTTCCCTGAAACATTGTGCACTCTAATAAACTTATCTGGGGTCAGAGAACAGAACAGCCACAATATTAAACACAGAGGATAGGCAGTGGTAGCACACGCCTTTAATCATAGCATTCCAGAGGCAGAAATCTACCTGGATTTCTGTGTGTTCAAGGATACAACCAAGTATGGTGACTCACGCCTTAAATCCCAGAAAGTGAGCCTTTAATCCCAGGGAGTGATGGCAGAAAGCAGAAAGTTATATAAGGCGTGAGGACCAGAAACTAGAAGCTTTTAGCTGGTTAAACTTTCAGGCTTTGGAGAAGCAGTTCAGCTGAGATCCATTTGGATGAGGACTCAGAGGCTTCCAGTCTGAGGAAACGAGATCAGCTGAAGAACTGGCGAGGTGAGGAACCTGTGGCTTGTTCTGCTTCTCTGATCTTCCAGCATTTACCCCAATACCAGGCCCTGGGTTTGTTTTTATTAAAAAGACCTGTTAAGATTCCTGCTATACACACACACACACACACACACACACATATACACACACATATACACACACACATATATATATATATACATGTCAACACATATACACATTGTGTGTACATATGTTATATATATATACACACAGCATATATACATACATACCTACATACACACATTGTGTGTACATATGTTTATATGCATACACACACAGCATATATACTTATATACGCACATATACACATATATACACATTGTGTGTGTATGTGTATGTGTGTCTATGTTTACCAGCCTAGATTAGATGCAATGCTAAATTAGCTGTTTATCATTTAAGTCCTGTGGCACTTACAGGTTTGCTGAAGACATTGGGCCCGACTTTCTCCATTGAAACTTTCCTGAGTGTCCTTTTGTTTGACCAGATAGTCATCTGTATTTCCAGATTAATGTACTAGGCATTTTAAATCCCAGAAACACAGTTAACTGCTTTGCAGAAATTTCAATATATGCCCAAAGGATTATCAGAGATATTTTGAGGGTATTATGTGTGTTCATCTGCTTGCCCTGCAAAAAGTGGAGCCTTACAGCAAATCTTTATATGTAAAAAATGGCAGAGCCAGTAGGTTTTGGCAGTGTTCCAGCTCTTTGGTAATAGGTGTCACCTTGGTACTTCATTCTGAAAGTTTTTCTCAAAACGTATTTTTTTCCTGAAATTAAGTTGCTGATCATATTCATACTGCATCAAGAGATATGCTTAATGATGGGGTAAAATTAATTTTTAGAAATTTTGTTTAGAGCATATAGACTTTTAATCAAAACAGAACAGTGAAATATTTAAGGAAATAAAACTAAACAATTTATACAACATAATCATATGAAAATGGAAGTCAGATGAAAAACCTGGATCAGACTGTAACATATAAACTCATGTGTTAGTGTTTCTGATATATGAAAACTAGACAAATGAACTATGTAGTTTATTATAATAATGTAGATGGAAACATAAGGTAGTTTATAAAATCACCACAAAATAAAATAAGCATATGAAAAACAGATTCAATACCACTGAATGAAAAAAAAAAATGGAAGGGATGCCACCTTGGGAAGTACATGGGAACACACATCTATATACTCACTGCTGAGCGTAGAGAATGGAGGCCTCCCAGGTAGCAGGCTGTGGGCACACAGTTCAAACTATTAATTTTGAAATCACATTCTGTGGTTTACCAACTAAGCAATATCACAGGTTTATTAAAAGGTTTTTATACCATCAATTTTTTTTTGTTTTGTTTTTCGAGACAGGGTTTCTCTGTGTAGCTTTGCGCCTTTCCTGGAGCTCACTTGGTAGCCCAGGCTGGCCTCGAACTCACAGAGATCTGCCTGCCTCTGCCTCCCAAGTGCTGGGATTAAAGGCGTGCGCCACCAACGCCCGGCTTATACCATCAAATTTTAAAGGAAAAGAAAAAGTGGTCTGAGTCTGTAATGCTGGGTTATTGGACCAACAAACTACTATATAGTCACATAATAGGATAACGGCAAGCACTAAAAAGCTTATATAAATGTTTCTGGCATGAAAAGACATTGATTGAATACTTCATTGGAAAATGCATTGTAAAATTGATTTGTAGTACAAATAAGTAAGTAAACTATAACAAAGAATATTCAAAAAATCTCAAGGTATATGTCATCCTTGTAGCGGGCTCAAAGATAGACCATTTTCTGCATTTGGCTTATCTGTGTGTGGTTTCCCTTCTCTCTCTGTAATCATTGATCAAGCATTACCTTTGAAATACAAAACATTATGTATTTTAAAACAGGATGCCTTTACTGAATGAGCATAATCTCATTGTCACCATGGTAAACAAACAGCTCATGACTAATAGATGTTTCTCTTCACTACCGTCATGGTCTATATGAGAAGAGACTCAGAATTTGTCAGCCTTGCTGAGATGAACACTAGTGTTTCTTATTTCCTCTCCTATTAGTCCAAGAACACCCAGAACCATGGAATAATGTGTGTACCTGTATCCATAGCAGTAGAACTACAGGCAACTGCCAGTAAGAAATACCTGGTAAGTTCAAGATATGCTTTTGAGGCCATATTTTTTTTGTTATGAATGAAAAGGGCAAATATGTAACTATCATTTTGAATAAGTTACACTTTTAGGCTCTTGAAGAACAAATGCCGAGAATATAACTTTATCTTTATTCATTTCAACATTAGCAGTCTTTTAGATCTTACCAAATAAAGTCAAATAGTGCCATCCAAGCAGGAGTGGGGTTATGATAGTAGTAACTGAACAAAGGGCAATGGGGAACACATAAAGCAAACCAGAGTACATCTGTCATGGATAAAAGACTAACAAATAACAGACTCTGCCAGCGCTGATTGGACCAAGAGGTGATTCACTGTTCTCCCAGCTGGTCACCCCAACCTCTAGGCCTTAGGCCCAGGGGCACAACCATGCTCTCATACCCTCTCCCAACAGTTGCAACAACAGCAGCAGCAGCAACAGTTGCAGGCAAGCAGGCAGGATTCCTACTGGCAGGCCTGACTACCACCACCCCCCATTGGACCCTGTGATCTACAAGCCCCACTCTGCCCTCAAACTCCCACCCTAACCCCCAGCACCCTAGACTGCAGCTGCTCCCTGAGACACAGACTCTGCCAGCTGCTATTAGACCAGGAGCTCTGATTGGTCCAAGAGCTCCCTGAGACACAAAAACCACCAGAGCCGATTAGACCAATAGCAGCTCACTGAGACACAGACACTACACCATCTGCACCAACTGGAGGAAGAGTTGGGTAAAGGTCAGTGCAAGAATACATTGAACAACATAAAGAGCAATATGGCACCACTAGAACCTAGTGGTTCTACTACAGCAAGACCTGAACATCCCAATGTAGGAGAAGCAGAAGACAATGATCTCAAAAATGACTTTATGAAGATGAAAGAGGCCTTTAAAGAGGAAATGAAAAATTCCCTTAGAGAAATTGAGGAAAAGACAAACAAAAAATTGGAAGAAATCAATAAATCCCTTAAAGAAAGCCAGGAAAAAAAAAAAAAGCAATCAAACAGGTGAAGGAAACAGTTCAAGACTTGAAAATTGAAATAGATTCTATTTTATTGATTTCAGCTCTCAATTTGATGATTTCCTGGCGTCTATTCTTCCTGGGAGACTTTGCTTCTTCTTGTTCTAGAGCTTTCAGGTGTGCTGTTAAGTCACTAGTGTGAGATTTCTCCAACTTCTTTATGTGGGCATTTAGTGCTATGAATTTCCCTCTTAGCACTGCTTTCATAGTGTCCCATAAGTTTGGGTACGTGGTTTCTTCATTTTCATTGATCTCTAGGAAGTCTTTAATTTCTTTCTTTATTTCTTCCTTAACCCATTGGTGATTCAGTTGTACATTATTCAGTTTCTATGAGATTGTAGGTTTTCTGTAGTTTTTGTTGTTGTTGAAATCTAACTTTAAACCATGGTGGTCTGATAGAATGCAGGAGGTTATTCCAATTGTTTTGTATCTGTTGAGATTGGCTTTGTGGCCAAGTATGTGGTCAATTTTAGAGAAGGTTCCATGGGGTGCTGAGTAGAAGCTATATTCTTTTTTTGTTAGGATGGAATGTTTTGTAGATATCGATTAAGTCCATTTGAGTCATAACATCAGTTAAGTCCTGTTAAGTTTCATTTTGGGAGATATGTCCAGTGATGAAAATGGGGTGTTGAAGTCTCCCACTATTAATGTCTGGAGTTTTATATGTGGTTTAAGCTTTAGTAGTGTTTCTTTTACATATGTGGGTGGCCTTGTGTTTGGGGCATAAATGTTCAGAACTGAAACTTCCTCTTGGTGGATCCTTCCTGTGATGAATATGTAATGCCCTTCTTGACCTCTTTTGATTGATTTTAGTTTGAAGTCTATTTTGCTGAATATTATGATGGCTACACCTGCTTGCTTCTTAAGAGCATTTGATTGGAAAGTCTTTTCCCAGCCTTTTATTCTTAGGTAGTGTCTATCTTTGAATTTGAGGTGTGTTTCTTGTATGCAGCAGAAAGGTGGGTCCTGCTTTTGTATCCATTCTGTAACCCTGTGTCTTTTTATAGGTGAATTAAGTCCATTGATATTAAGAGATATTAATGACTAGTGATTGTTCATTCCTGTTATTCTTTGGTGGTAGTGTGTGTATACTTCTCTTTTTGGGGGTTTACTGCTGTTGCATTATCTATTGCCTGTGTTTTCAAGGGTGTATCTGACTTCTTTGGGTTGAAATTTTCCCTCTAGCTGGGATCTCCCGCTCCCCCAAGCTCTCTTTCCCTTGATCCTTGCCCTTCATTACCCCCACTCACAAAGGATATGGTCAACAAGGCAAAGCGACAGCCTACAGAATGGGATAAGGTCTTCACCAACCCCACATCTGACAGAGGACTGATATCCAGAATATATAAAGAACCCAAGAAATTAGACATCAAAATGCCCAACAGTCCAATTAAGAAATGGGCTATAGAACTAAACAGAGAATTCTCAACAGAGGAAACTCAAATGGCTGAAAGACATTTTAGGAATTGCTCAACATCCCTAATCATCAGGGAAATGCAAATCAAAA
>CABHPH010154441.1:23299-42176 GCA_902168325.1 Peromyscus nudipes | reverse complement strand
CCCCCCCACCAGCCTTCCTCCACACCCCACCCCTATCCCCTCCTCTGAAAAGATATGGCTGGTGAGGGGGTTGCCTGAACTGGCCTACTCTCGTGATCAGATTAGTGAATGCCCTAACTGTCACCATAGAGCCTTTATCCAGTAACTGATGGAGACAGATGCAGAGATCCACAGCCAAGCACCAGGCCAAGCTCTGGAAGTCCATTCAAAGAAAGGGAAGAGGGATTCTGTGAGCAAGGAGCATCAAGACCATGGTGGGGAAACTTAAGGATACAAATTCACATTTTAAATGACTGAAAGCCATCTGTGAAATAATGCAGTCGTCTTTGTATATTGCACTCAATGAATTTTCGTAGAGCACTGATTTTTTTTTTTTTTGACTAAAACAAAACCAAAGGGCTCCAAGCTTTTAAACAAAGTCCTATTGTGGCACACCATGCCTCTATTGTGAAATACAGATCAGACCAACCTATTGTTTCAGAATATTACTAAGAAAAGCCCAAAGTAAGAGTAGGAAACACATGACACTTGCATAAACAAGTTATCCTCTAGTCATTAGACAGTCTGATCTACAGAATGTGTGTTTCAAGTACACCACTGTATTTAAAGGAAGAGAAAAACAAACCTTCGGGTCTAGTTGTCCAATCCCTTAACTTCTTTGACTTTAGAAATAGTTATAAACATAATATAACGGGCAGCTCTAGTCATTGATGAGAACAAAAGCTCCAGATGGAACTTCCCCATCATGTGCTTTGCAGCCAGATGTTGATAATTAGGGGACAAAACTGGCTGTGACTGGTGTGACCTGGAAGATGCTGCACAAATAAATGGAACTAACTAATGAGAGTGAGGGGAACCCCTGAGAACTGGGAATGAAGAGAGAGGAATGATGGCTAAGCACATGGCTACGCATGTGACTGTTCTGTCGGGAAAGTCTCTGTTGTCATCCACCCTCCTTACAAACGTGCACAGGGCTCATCTAGCTCCGTGGCTAACTTCCCTGCAGCTGTTCTCACACGGTTTTCAGCATGTTCAGTGGAGAAATGCCGTCACACCCCGAATCTTTACAATCTGGTAACTTAAATCCACTCCACTGGAGTGGTATGAATTTGCTTGCTCTCCACACAGAGGTCTTGATCTGGAGGCCATGACATTTCCTAATTGTCACCATGACTGAACGGCCTTCATGAAATCTACAACTATGGTTCTTGAAACTAATTCCAACCCCAGACACTTGCAAAACAGGGGAACGCAGCCATCACATGTAAAAAAAAAAAAGGGGGGGGAATGTTTATATCTAGGTTTCTAGTTATCAGTCTGTTAATTACAATCTTTTCCCCTGTAGAAACAAGAGGAACAACCTCCAGCATCTGTAGGGTGATGCCTAATAATTTTCAACTTGTCAAAGTGTAGATTCACTTGGAGACAAACCTCGGGGCAATCCCATCAGTGTTTAGATTTGCTTAACTGAGGCAAGAGGACCTATTCTGTATTTGGTAGGCACTCATACATGGGCTAGGAACCACAATAAATAGATACATAGATAGATAGATAGATAGATAGATAGATAGATAGATAGATAGATAGATAGATAGATAGATAGATAGATAGATAGATGATAAATAGATAGATGATAGATAGGTAGATAGATAGATAGATAGATAGATAGATAGATAGATAGATAGATAGATAAATGAGAGAGAAAATTAGAACTGAGCAATGGCATTCCTAGTTCTCCTTTTCCTAAACATAGATGCTACCATTCTATTCCTGCCAAGACTGCATGCCCTTCACTGAGCCCATATAAATCCTTCCTTAGTTAGATTCCTAAGGTATTTTGTAACAGCAAATAGCTGATACATATCGATAGAAAAATTTGGGCAATACATAAAGCATATTTTCTTCCCCTCTCTATCATCCTGCTCTAGTGTACATGTGTGTGTGTGTGTGTGTGTGTATGTGTGTGTGTGTGTGTGTGTGCGTGTGCCTGTATGTGTCTCTGTATGTTTGTTGTGTGTGTCTGCATCTATGTGTCTATGTGTGTCTGTGTGTCTGTGTGTATGCCTGGTCTGTGTGTGTATGTCTGGTCTGTGTGTGTTCCTGTGTGTGTGTGTCTGTGCCTATGTGTGTCTGTGCCAAGGTGTGTCTGTATGTGTCTGTGTGTGTGTGTGTGTGTGCCTGTGTGAGTGTGTGTCTGTGTCTCTGTTGGTCTGTGTCTGTGTGTCTGTTTGTCTGTCTGTGTGTCTGTGTGCCTCTGTGTCTGTATATCACATGCTTTTGAGTAAAGATAACTGGTCCAAATACAGTTCATTAGTTCAAACGTATTCTCTAAACAACTTTAAGTAGTGCTGAAAATGCCAGAGACTTCTCTTTATGCTAATTAATCTATTTTACAGACAAAACAGGGTTAAGAGAACAAAACTCATGGTTGTCTTTAAAACCTGCTGTGAATTTACTCAAAAAATTAATAAATTGTTTTAAACTCTGTTTCTTCTACCACTCTGTTCACTTACAGATTTCTCCTTAATTTTTCACAGTAAACACAGAATACAAGTCTATGCCTTATTCGAGAAGATGCATGTCCTCATTAAAACTATTTTTCAGTTGATTTCAGCTGTGTCAACTCATGATTAACCACACTAATGAAGAGAAGAAATAGCACAGAGAACTCAACATGGAGAAATGCAAAGCAATTTATTTTTTGCATCCGTGTACTTTATTTCATTTTGTAAGCAGAGTTACAGTCATCAAAATGGTTTTACTTAAACACACAAAACCATTATAGTTCTCCAACACTCTAATTATTTATATTAGTAGATAAAAAAAGCAAACGAGAGATGGTGTGATGAATAAAAAGAATCTTAAATGAGGTTTTTTTTAGATTGTTACTATGAAACCTGAGATATATATGAACAAGAAACCAGTTTGCAAGAATATACGTGTATTTATGCACTATTATATATACACCAACATAGTTTTTACATATTTGTCCATATTTTATGTGTGCAGACCAGAAAGATTTTTGAAGCACTATTGAAAATGGAAGTAATAGCTAATACTAACAGTATTTGGTCAGGAAGTCATGAATGGCAGCATACATATAAAAAAGCAATAACATGATAACTTGCTCTTCACTCTTTTAACAAAACATATAATTTACACTTAAAATATAAGGATAAGAAATTTGCTCATACACTCATGACAAATATATTCATAAATAAAATATGCTAAAATCTAAGCATATATAAAATGCCTTCTAACTTATCCTGTATCCAACAGATCTAGCTTTTAAATAGGATATCCAAAGGGAAAAAATGTTATCTAAAAGAATTAGAAATGTATTAGAAATTAGTACATCTTAATTCTGTCTTATTCAGACCTTATTTGGCATTGAAACATTCACTTCCTCCTAGGGTGGTTCACAAATGGGATGATACGTGCATCTCAGTCCAATATGCTTCTGAACTGGATATAATTCTTATGTGTGTTTATGTATCAACAATATATGTCCTGTCAATCAAAATTTAAGATTTGAAAGTACAAAAACATTGTAGGCCTATAGTATAGCAAATGATACCATGCTTATATCTAGAACAATGACAATAAATGTAAAGAGTTTGTGATGGTAGGAATAGGAAGGTTGCTCATGCATGTATGCTACATGTGTGCACAGAAACAAAACTTACACTGAATATCACTGAACTGTATAATTTGAAATATATATTCAAATGAAATTACATATGCAAGAATTCAGTTCTTGTATTTTACTGTTACTATATGATTATCAATAGCACATAGTAGTTAGGACTCTGGCATCATAATCAGACCCTCCATACTCAAATCCTTGCTTTTTCTCTTTGGAGGACCATCACAAGGCAAGAACTTGACTTCCTCAATTCTTCAATATCCTCATCTCCCTCTGAAGAGTTACCCTAAGGGTTGAGTAAACTAATACATATCAAATATAATAATGGTATTTAATTAATTTTAGTTAAATTTTCATCATAAATTTATCTCTGTGAAAATATAATATATATTTTATAAAATAATATAATACTGCTCATTAAAGATTAAATCATTTTTAAATTATCTTTACTTTTAGTAACCTTTCCTATGATAACCAGTTTTATACAAGCAAAGAGAAGTCATAATTCAATACACTCTCCACACATACAGAAGTCCTCAAAGCATCTTTATTATAACAACATTTACCAATAATGACAAGTGTGAGTGTTTACAGATAATTCTCAGTTGTCAGGGTTTATGATTCCATCATAAAAATTCATTTTCTAAGAAAAAACATAAATGCATTTCATTCTGCTTGACATAATGTTTTCATTACATTTTTGTGAGCACATTGGCATGACTTATTGGTAAACCAAGAGAAAAATAAATTATTTAAATCCTAGTATGAGATTCAATAAATAACAACAAGGGTAGTATGGTGATGTAATGTGAAATAGTTAATGAAGTACTTACTAATTTTGAAGCATGGCTAGGGGGCAAATGCCTACTTCACATGTGAGATTGAGATTGCCATTGATGATTCACAGCCAGACCTATAGATTATTTAACCTACCTTACAAATATTTCTAGATATGAGTTGTTAATTTTATTATTAAATAGTCCCCTAAAGATCCAAGCATTAAAGGATTGTCTTCTAAGGTAGAAGAGTTGCCAGACAGTAGACCCCTAACAAGTGGAGTCTTGTAGGTGTGCAGCTCTTTGAGGGTCATACACTGGGAGAAGGCCAGAGAACTCTGAACTCTTCATCTACCTCCCTCAGCTTCTTAGCTTGTGATGTCAATGGTTTGCTCTACAATATTCACCCTCCCCAGGTACCCACAGCAACAGGGCAGAACTCTCTTGTACTAGAACTTCCAGAAACATGCCCCCAAACCAGCTTTTATTTTCTGTATAATTGATGTAAGTACTTTACTACACCCATAGGACGCTGACTGAGTCCTAAACAATACTGCTTCACTAACTGTTCTCTGTGCTGAGAAGAGTATCTTCCAAAGCAGAAGACTCTTGTTCTGAACCTATAAAAACCATTCTGTATCCAGTATCACAGGGTCTAGTGAACAACACTCTTTTGACTTTGCATATTTATGATTGTTGTGAGATGGCTGTTTCCATTCTCATGGCATATGCTTGCTGCTCAGTGTGGCTTTCCTTCTTTAGGTGAGCTAGCCAGGATCCAAGCTCTAGATGTAGAGTTGGAGAATACTACGTGCCTACCATTTCCTTCAGGGTCTTGCTAAGGCCTTTGTTGAATGTAATCAAGGGTTTTCCATTTAAATGAAATATTTTAATCAACTAAAATGGAGACTGATGATATTTCTTTTGAAAATTTTCACAAATAAACCTACTGCCAGATGGGTATCCCTGAAAACTACATGAAGTGACTTGTAACAACCAATAAAAATAGACACGGTAAATAAAGTTAAAAATCTCAAATCAGCAATCTAAACCATGTTTCTAAAAATAAATGGCATTCTGACATAATCATGTACCTAATTATCTTCTTTCTAACTTTATTATACGGAAATAAACAGTTACTGCATAGATTTTCCTCTCATGCATGTTTATGTGTTTAGCATTTTAAATTCTAACCAGGCAATAAATAGTATTTCTAAAATATAGCAAGTATGAACATTTAAATATATTTAATCCTAAAACAATCAAATTCTTACCTTGATCAAATTGTTTCCCTGGGCTCCAAGTGCGGAAATAATCATCCTAAGAGAAGAAAATAACATGATTTAGGTGTATATGATCAATTAAATATATATATAATTCATATAAAATCTAAAGTAACATATGAAACATAAAAACAGCATACAAACCTCTACTTCCTGTAATGGCAAGCAGCAAATTTAAAAAAAAAAAGAAAGAAAAAAGGGAACAGAGAAAGAGAATAGTTATCAAAAAGGAACACATCTGTATACAAGTTAAAGAAAAGTATTTCAATGCATGTGCTCATTTTCATTGGAAGCCAGGGGTTACTGTAACAATTTAATTATTTTTGTTGCCACTTCTCTTAAATATTATAATGAGCTGCTTTCAATTGCAATTCAATGTGCAATATAACATGTAGATAATTACCCCTAAGCTAATAAGCTGTAAAGTATCTTACTAGATTCCAATTATAGGACCTCATTTCCCACTAGTACAATAGTAAATGGATCCATTAATATAACAGGGAAAATATCAAGTGATTCTGCAAAAGCCCGTAGAGTATAAATAGACTTTGTGCAAATCATTCACATGTTAATTGAATAACCAAGGAGTTCATCAAAATGCAATTGGGAGATTGAAAAAAAATGCACACCTAATTAAAGACCGGTTAATGTTTAACTATTTAATATGGAAAAGAACATATATATTTACTATATACTTAGTAAATGTATCTGAATGACATAAAACTGGAGCAATGCACACCAAAAAAACTAAGACACATCCAAATGGACCTCATATTATGTTTTACTTTAAATCCTTGTAAAGTTCTTCATCTGTAGTGTCTTCAATCGGGAATAAAAACCAATTCGGCTGCTCAAATTAATACACTGTTTTTATAATGATAATATGGTATAAGAAACAAGACCCAGCACGGAGAGTTTTAAGAGTTCTGGGCTGCACTCCCAGTCTCACTTACTTAGATGAAAAGCTACAAAACTGAAGAAGTACTAAAGAGCCAAGCAAAAAATTGTTATAATGATGATGATTTTACTTCCTGTCCAGGTCCTCTTCCTATGTTCATATGTTCATGTTCTATTTTTTTTTTCAATTTTGTGACCCAGATTTTGACCAGGAGCCTATGTGTGACCTTGGGTTTGGTACTCTGATTTTTGAGGATGATAGTTTCAGCAGGGCTCCCAGCTCCCAGCTAGAAACAGTGTCAACTTCTCATACAGAATGTATAACCAGTTCATATTTCAGTGTGGGAAGGTAGGGTCTTGCGGCCCCAGGACGTGACTGTGGACAGCAGTCATGTGCATCCGGACATCTGTGACGGGATTCTTGGCTGCAATGGCTGTGTCATGGCCACGTGATAGCACTTCACAGCTCTTCCCCTTGTCTTCTGTCTCTTATGTCCTACCCTCATCCTTTGTTGCTCCTCAAGCCCGAGAGCAGGCAATGTGAATATCCTGTTGAGGGATGAGCACCGCTCAGTTGTCACTTAGTATTATTTTACAGCCGTGTACCTCTGAATTCCCTTCATGTTAAAGAGAAGTTTCTCTGATGGAGAGAGAATCATTCATTTATGGGCATAAAGAAGTATTTAGAAATTTTACTTCTATTATGGAAGCAATCATGGTTATCTCATTATAAAAAATAAATTTCATCTCCAAAGTTCTTATTTGCTTATTATAACTGCTCAGCACTGTCTTTGGGGCTCCTACCCACCCACTATAAATGAAAGACAAGAAAATCCCTGGATGCCATATTTGTCAGTCTTGTTTGGTGCCCAAATGAGGTTACATTAAAAGGGAAAAGTGATGGCAGTCTGTATTAATTGGTTCTGTTCTAAATTATGTAGGATTAAATTAAGGGAGAATAATGTCCCATGATAATTCAATCAACATTGATGGTTTAAACTCTTTGAGAAAAATCTCTCTTTGAAGACAATTATTCCAAGATAGTTTTCTTGGAAAACTAAGCTTTCAAATTAAATTACTTCACTAAGTATCTAAACTACTGGGACCACACAGATGGCTCAGTGGTTACAAGTATGTGTTGACCTCAAAGTGGACAAGAGTTTGGTTCCAGGGTCTGTGCCGATATCTTTCAACCACCCTCCATCAAGTTCCACATCACCTGATACTTTCATCTGGATTCTTCTGGCAACTACTCTTGTGTGTGCATAACCCCCACAGAGATAGATGCTCATATACACAACTTAAAATAAAACACAATCTTTTATAAACTTCCAAGTTCAAGCAGAAGACCATAGCACGCTTATATAATGCCTCATATCTTTAAAACAGTATGTTCCTGTTTGAATATAATTGTTGTCTTTCATTCAAAGCATGCAGAAGCATGGGGCAGCTGTGTGTCCAAGTCTCTCATAAAGCCTACCAGATGCTAAACATGAGCACACCTGAGTAAATCTGATCTACAGGTCTGGGAAAAAGGATCTCCTTAGAAAAGTGATGATCTAGGACTCTGACCCCCATGAGCAGAATTGGAAAAACAATACACAGCAATTTGAGAAGGATGTTTTGTGTGTATACATTATAAATATATATAATACATATGTAATATATATAAACAATATATATGCATACACATATATGTATACACACATATATATGTATATGTATACACACACACACACACACACACACACACACACACACACACACAAGAACCCACCAGCAGAATATCAGGCATGAGGTGTTAGAACACTGACATTCCTTGGGAAAGGCTTCCTCTATTTTGTTAATTCCCTTGGGCATCTCATGACAGTTAACAAAAACCATTCAGTTTTCCACAATTCTTAAAAGCAAACATGGAACCCCTTGATGTTAAAAGTCTATTTTCAAAGAAAATGTAATGGTAAGATTTAACCTCAGTCAAATGCAATTAACCACTCTGCAGACTACAATGACCAAGTTTAATCAATTTGGGCTGATACCTCTACAAAACCTGTCCTTAGAACTCTCTGGTAGATATAAAATGCAATATTCATGCATGTGACAGCAAAGAAGTTCACCTTCCGGGCTACCTTTATATATATTCTCTGTGTTCTCACATCAGTGGACTTAACATTTTTTTCTCATTTACTTCTTTATTTACTTTTGGCAATGGTTTTGCTTCGCTAAACCTTGGGAGTTTTGCCAAGATAAACAGTAAAAGATTTTTTTTTTTAACAGAAGTGTTCCCTCAACCACAATTTCTTTTTCTTCCATGGGTTTTGTGTTGATATTGGTTTTTTCCATGTCTCCAATTGAGATTCAAAACAAGCTCAGCAGGGATTTATTAAAGACCTAGAAGAAATGCTCCCAATTGGATAAGTTTGAGTCGAGGAAAATACAGCCAAACCTGAGTTATTTAAAAACAAGCTGATTCTTGTCATTCATGTGCAAAATCTCACATTACTGAATAATACACACCAAAATCATTTAATATAACTAATATGAGACCTTTGTCAATTTCTTATGCTTAAGGAAATAATTGCTAATTGTATATGAAAGAGTCTGCATATGAAAATGTGGCATGTATGGCATTATTCAGATTTTTTCCCCCTGTGTTGCAATACCTGAATTTCTTTCTATTTTGTGGTACACACAAGTATATGTGTGTGTGTGTGTGTGTGTGTGTGTGTGTTCAACAAAAACATTGGCATTCATACTATTTCAATCCAGATAATTCTTTCTTGTGTTGAAAACAATGGGCTGGTCTGTGCTTTATAGGCTATTTGCAGCACCCTGGGCCTCTGAAGAAAAATCAGAAGGCATTCTCCCTTAAGGTTTGACAAACAGAAATGCCACCAGACATTGGCAAATATCTTCTGGGTACTGGGATACATGAAAAGGATATTGAAGTAAAATTTCATATAATAGAGAAATGCTATCGGTAACAGATTTTCTTAATAAATATTTCATAATATTGGGAGCTTTTACACGGTTATGTTTTTGAAAGCATATTGAGCTAGATATACAATTTTGTATGAATTTCTCATCATTTAGGGTTGCCTCCATCTATCTGTGCTTTCACGCTGTTTATAACTTTTTGCTATAATAAATATGGTAATTAATGCCTGAAAACTTTTCTGTTTTCTTATAAACAGACTGTGCAAATTTTGGAAGGTGGGCATAAGCACCACTCATAATCATGAAAAGGGTTTGCCTTTATAACTGGTTACAAGATGGCATTATACAGGTTAAGTAGGTCACAAGGAGATGTGTGTATCTGAACATCAGCGGTTTCTTTCATTTGTGTCCACACTGTGACATTTATATTGAAAACACAACCCCACTCAAAATCTCAATGTAATTTTTGACAGACAGAGAAAAACATATAAAATCCACATGGTAACACCTAGAATAGCCAAACCAACCCTAAGCAAAATGAATGATGCTTCACTACAGGACAATTTAAATAAAAATAGCATTTTAATAGCATAAAAAACTGACACATAGACTAATAGCATAAAATGCATGACCCAGAATCATGCCCTTGTAACTTCAGCCACCTGACTTTTGACAAACAGGGCAAAAATAAACATTTGAAAAAAAAATGGTGTCCTCAACAAATGGTACAAAGAAAACTGTGTGTTTATATGTAGATGTAGGAAACTAGAATCATATCTATACTCCTGCACAAAAATAAACCTAAATGGATAAAAGACCTCAACATAGAAATGAAACTGTGTTTGTAGCTAATTAAGCTGACCAAATCCCCTTCCTCATGGGGACCCTGTGTGCAATGGTTGCAAACAGCAGCCTCCTTGATAGTGTATGCAGCCTTTTGCCTATATAGGTTGCTCTAAGGGACCTTGGAAATAATTTTTGGGCAGTTATTCAATTCTCTGATTTCAATGCTGTGCCCAATCTAGACTCCAGGCAGTTATACATGGTGCTTTTGGGAAGCTCTAGGGCACCATGGCCAGGGTTCACAAGGTCCAGGTTATTGTGCCCATGTACCCAGCTACTGAATAAGGATATGTGACTGAGGCTCTGTGTAGGACCAAATTCAAGTTCACTGGTTGCCAGAAGTCTTGCATCTCAAAGAAGTGGGGATTCACCAAGCTCTATGCCGATGAAATTGAAGACTTGGTCGCTGTGAAGCAGCTCATTCATAATGGCTGTGGGGTCAAACATCTCCCCAGTTGTGGTCCCCTGGAAAATTGGTGAGCCCTGCATTCCCGAGGACTTCCACAGTGCTTCCTGTACCGTACTAAATCATGTTCAGTAATAAATCTCATATCCAGTCTTCTAAAAAATAAAAGAATGCTGGGCGATGGTGGCGCACGCCTTTAATCCCAGCACTCGGGAGGCAGAGCCAGGCGGATCTCTGTGAGTTCGAGGCCAGCCTGGGCTACCAAGTGAGTTCCAGGAAAGGCGCAAAGCTACACAGAGAAACCTTGTCTCGAAAAACCAAAAAAAAAAAAAAAGTTTAAAAAAAGTAAAAGAAGGAAGGAAGGAAGGAGGGAAGGAAGGAAGGAAAGAAGGAAGGACAGAAGGAAGGAAGGAAGGACAGAAGGAAGGAAGGAAGGAAGGAAGGAAGGAAGGAAGGAAGGAAGGAAGGAAGGAAGGAAGGAAGGAAGAAATGCTAGTGGTAAAGGTGGGAATAAAGATGTTGGTATAGATAATGACTGTAAAAAATGATCCTGTGACTCAGGGAATAATGTCAATGAGCGACACATTGGACTTAACAAAATTCAAAGCATTCTTATAGAAAATGAATGGTCAAGTGACAGACTGAAGAGGTGGCCGGCAAATAGGGGAGAATTGATAACTAATATGCAAAGAACTAAAAAAATAAGTATCAAGAAAACAATCAACACAATAAAAATTTGGCACCGAGTTTTGGAAACATTATCAGATTTTATTTTTAGAATTGATGGAAGTGAAGGCTCCTGGGGTGCAGGAGTAGATAAACATCAAAGACAGCCATACTAACTACATTCTACCTTGGGTATTCATCTGGTAAGTCATAACAAAAAATAAGTTTCATCCTCTTACTTGAAGGACAGTTGGGTTTCATGAGTTGCTTGACCAATAACACATGAACGGTTATACTCAGGAGTTGTAAAGCTAGATTATGAAAAAAAAAGGTTCCATCTTTCCACCAAGATAGATGTCCAACCCACCTGGAGAAACTTGTAGTCTATACCCTCCGCTGGGTTTCCAAATGACATCTTGATCAGCTGTCAGTCATATGAAACAGCCATGATGAATACCCAATGACCCAAGCTCAGTACTCATTTTACTGCTGTTAGTATAGAGACTCCAAGTGAGAAATAGCTAGCTGCAAAGAGTCAGTATGTGGAGTTATGAGAGATGATATAAAACTAGGTTATTAAGTCACTGTGTTGGGGACTGTTTATAATAAAAAAAAATACGAGAAGCACCTATAACTGCTATTAGGCATAGATTTTTTTAAAAAAAATTATAGAAATATTCTGATTTTACTTGGCAGTTGGAGATGACAGTATTTGCTCATAAACACTAATACACAACCTCCAAAATGCCTTTTGTTCAGCTGAGGTGGGTGTGATTCATCAAGAAAACCCTAACATCAATCTCCTACTAAGTATTTGATGCAGAACAATGACACCAGCCTTAGATTGTGAATACCCTATCTTGAAAAAGAAGTTCAAGGCATACACTGGGCAATCACCCAATTACCAGACGGGAACAGGCATCCATTCTATTGTGTTCACAATGCTATTGAACTTTCTTACTTACCCACTAACTTACTTTATCTTCCTGGGTTTCTACCCATCTCCTGACTCCGAACAGTTTAGTTGTCTAATTTCCCAACTTTAAATGATTGGTCTCTATTTGGTCTTGTCATATTACTTTAGTCCAACACCTATCATCCAGGAAGAAGTAAAATGAGTCCTGGTGTCAAATTCCCCCCAGGTAGGAAATAATCATAAAAACAATGAGGCAGTGAGAGTATGTCTGGCCTCCTCTTTAGGAAAAATGACAGAGGCATAGATCCCACACTGAAAGCTCCTGTTTATTTTTCAGGAGTAGTTTAATAAGCAAAATGCTTATATTTGGGTAAATATTTTAAAAAATTCAGAAAGTCATTTTTGAATTGTTGTTATTTCTACAATTACAAATTGTATTCAAATATTTAGAACCGAGGCAAAATAAAATAACCTATCATGCATACTGCCAATTGTTAATCCTTTTATGTGGATGCAAAAACTTGTGTGTGTGTGTGTGTGTGTGTGTGTGTGTACATACACACACTCACATACACAGGAGAGTGGGTGACATTTGATAAGGTAGGATGCAATTTTCACAAGTCTGTTTTTATGATTTGTGATTACAATCTCCCAAAGCCTCTCATTCACAAGCTTAGATTTTTCTATTATATCTAGCACATCATTTGATTTAGTTTTCTATCTTAGAAAAATTATGGCACATTCACCACTTAAGATAGTCAAAAATATAAAAATGGCAAGACATTGTTTTAAAATGTGTTTTTATGTTATCACATTGCCGTCTTCACCTCGGGTATTACTATGAGAAGAATGGCTGTCTTAATAACTCAGTACATAAATTTTGCTAAGCAGGAATGTCTGTCTGTAGAAATCTTAACTAATTTGGTCACAGGAACATTGTAAATATAAGAAAAAGTTTGTTTGAAGGGAGAAGAATTATTCGTGTGAAACAAATTATGTATTTCAGGCCCCCAGGGTGTCACATTTATTAAATAAGTAGCAACTATTTTTCCAGGTGAAATCCTAGAATCCTGAAAGAATTCATTTATAACTCTTCAGTGAGCATTTTATTTTTAAGAATATTTTATACTCCCTGACTCACCACAGATTAAATACATAAATAAAATAAATTGTGAGAAAAAGGCTGTTCTGGTAGGACAATGGCTCAACTGTGTCTGGAAATCTTTGTAAATTAAGGTAAGAATTCCTTTGAGTATATAGGGGATATGTCTAGGTTAGTCATACATTAACATAGAAACCTCATGATTCAGTTACATCAAAGAAAGGCACCAAAGGATCAAGGATTGGAAGCTTCTATTCTTGCTGTGTTTATTTTGCAATTCTCCTCCCATTATCCCCTTGTGGCTGTATTTTAGATTCTATTTTTCCACATATCGCCCAGGTTAGCACTAAAACTAGAGCCAGTTAGACAGACCAATTACAAAATTGATTGGATAAGGGTCCCATCCACTCTTTTAAGGTCTGGTACATCTGCTTTGCAACTTATTGCAACAGTGGTTCTGACATCTTGCAATGCCCTATGCTTTACTTGTTTGCTTTCTGTTTTGTTTTAGTAAAAGGACTCTACACTCCACCACTCTGCATTGGACTTGCACTATAGAAGAGGTGTATAAAGGCCAGTGAATAAGTTTTAGCAGAAAGTCCCCCTGTTTGCTCATACGAGGACCCCAAATCTTGTGAATATTTTTCATATGGCTCAAACTCTGAGATATTGGGATGGAGAGATGGTGCAGCATTTTAGAGCACTTGTTGCTCTTGCAAAGGACCCAGGCTTGTTTCCCAATGCCCACGCGGAGTCTTACAAAGATCTGTTGCTCCTGTTCTGGGGAGCTGCTGCTCTGCTGTGAACTCAGTGGGTACCAGGCATATGTGTGGTGTACTTACACACATGCAAGCAAAACAAGCATGCCTGTAAAATAAATAAAATCTGAAAAAAAAAACAGCTATCAAATCAAAACATGATACTACCCCTAAACCAACATGCTTAGGAATACAACAACGTTTGTAATTCTGATCCAATATATGCAATATTCAAATAATGTAATACATGGGTCAATGAAGACATCATTAAAGAAATTTTTTTAAAAAAAACTAGAATTGAGTGAACATGAAAACCTAGCATAGGAATACCTAGGGGACACACTGAAGGAAGTCCTAAGAAGAATGCTTATAGCCCTAAAAAATTGGGACCTTTTATATGAAGTGCTTAATCATGTGACTTCCAAAACTAGGGTCAAAATTGATGCCAAGCAAGGAAGGTAGATATGAAAATAAAAATAATAGAAAGAATCAGTGAAACAAAAATGTTGGTTCTTTGAAATAATAAAATTGACAAACCTTTAGTCAAATTCATCCAAAGAATTCTCAATTTAATAACCTTGGGGATGAAAAAGGCAGCATTTTACATTCAACAAAATTCAGATCATCATAAGGATATGCTTTAAAAACTGTATTCCATTAAACTGGAAAAAAATAGATAAATTGGTAGATTCCAGGGTTGATGTAACCTACCAAAATTAAACTAAGATGAAACAAATCACTTTGGATATCTATAACACTAACAGTATCGGAGAAGTAATAAAAGTCTTCCAACTAAAAGTCTTCCAATAAAAAGTCTTCCAACTTAAAGAGGATCAAATTGATTTCCTGCAGAATTCTACCAGACATCCAAAGGAAAACTAGTATCAATATAACTGAAATCATTCCACAGAAAAGAAAAAGCATGAAGGCTTCCAACTTTCTAAGAAGCTAATATTACATGGATACACAAGCCTGGTAAAGGCACAACATCAACAAAAGGTAAATTACAGACTGTTCTCTGTGATGTACACAAGATGAAAAACTTATCAATACAATTATTGCAAACTAAATTCAAGATTGCATCTAAATATCATTCATTAAGATCAAGTTGGCTACTTTGGCAGAGAAACAGATAAGCTAACTGCAAATCTTTTCTTCTCCCTCCACTCCCCCAAATCCAATCTCCCAGTCTCATCCCCATGTCTGTACCAGATTACCTGCTGTAGCTGCCTGTCTTTTCTCTCTGTCACCATATCCAGTGGATCACAAGGATCTTCCTCTTTAAATCCCCCTTTTTCAACTCATTGCTTTCTTCCAGGTCCCCAAACCAGGAAACACTTCCTGGTAAATCACAGGGCACTTCATTCATGGAAGTGGATAGGCTAACTGTAGATCTTCATCTCTCCCTACATTCCTCCAATCCTAATTCCCCATTCTCAACCCATTATCTGTAGTAGACATTCTGCTATGACCTCTGCTCACTTTCTGCCCACATTTCCAGGGGACTAAGCAGAACCTGGTGGAAGATTCTGCTTTCCTCCTTTCTGTGGACCCCCTCAGCACCAGCCTCCTAGCCCATTCCCAATCTTTAGTATCAGCTCTCAACACACAGAAATATATTTTATGTGAAACCATCAGTGGCCACACCTATCAGGATCCCAGAAGGCTTTCCTACTAGGCAGCACACAGCCACCACAGGTGAGATTCATATAGACAATTTCCTCCAATATTTCATATGTTTCATATAGTTAGAACAGGTTGCTGCTCCCACTCCTTTTTTTAAAAGTCCTTTCTCTCCCCTTCTTTGCTGCATAGTTTTATGTCAACTTGACAGAAGCGAAAGCCATATGAAAGGAGGAACCCTCAATAAAGAAAATGTCTTGATAATAACAGATTGCAAGAAAGCCTATAAGGCATTTTCTTAATGAGTGATCAATGGGGAAGAGCCCACAATATTGTAGGTGCTGCCATCCCTGGACTGGTGGTCCTGAGTTCTATAACAAAGCAGACTGGGCAAGCCATGAGGAGTCAGCCAATAAACAGCATTCTCCATGGCCTCTGCATCAGCTCCTGCCTCCAGGTTCCTGCCCTGACCCCCTTTGATGATGAACAGTGATAGGGAAGTATAAGCCCCATAAACCCTTCCCTCTCCAACTTGCTGTTTGGTCATCGTGTTTATCAAAGCAATAGAAATGTTAACTAAGACATCCTCCCAATAGTCTTCCCACTTTCCTTTCTCTTTTGTCTTTTTCTCTGTTTGCCTTTCCTTCCTATGGTGATCCAGTTGTATCCATTGTCCCAGCAAACAGCATAAATGAATTTTTCTTTATGTCCGAGTAAAACTCTATTGGATATAGATGCCACATTTTACTTGCCCATTAATTCCTTGATGTGGACCTAGGCTGACTCTAGAACTCAACTGTTATGACTAGTGCTAGAATAAGAATACATGAACTGTGAACCAATAGCTGAGGAGCCCCCATGGAACTGAACCAGGCCCTCTGGATAAGTGAGACAGTTGATTAGTTTGAACCGTTTAGGAGGCCCCCAGGCCGTGGAACCAGGACCTGTCCTTGGTGCAAGGGCTAGCTTTTTGGAATCTAGGGTCTATGCTGAGACACTTTGCTCAGCCTTGGTGTAGGGAGGAAGGGACTGGACCTGCCTCAACTAAATGTACCAGGCTGGACTGACTCCCCAGGGGAGACCTTGCCTTGGAGGAGGTGGTAATGGGGGGTGATTGGGGGGAAGGCTGAGGAGGGTAGAAGGAGGGAGAACAGGGGAATACATGGCTGATATGTAAAATTAAATTAATTATGAAATGAAAATATTAAAAAAAGAATACGAATACATATGCAGTTACCTGTATGGAATATTGTTTTGGAGTCTTTCAGATATGTCTCCAGGTGGTACAGCTGGCTGACAAGACAGTGCGGTGTTTGTAAAGTGACAGAAGTCATTTCTATTCCCACCGGCTGTGTATAAGGGTTCCCTGCTCTCTACGTTATTATTAGCATTTGTTATTGTTTGTTTCCCAAACTTATAACCAAGTAAAAATCACACTAAGAAGAAATGAGCTAATAAGGTAACAAAAGACATAGAAAAGGTGAATGAATGTTATTAAGTAAAAAACCCATCTTAAAAAAATCACATATTGTATGACTCCAGGTATATGATGTTTGAAAAAGTAGTAACACTTTGAGGCATAAAATATCAGTGATTACCAGAGGCTTAGGAGATAGGAAAGAATAAACAAGAAGCAGGGACCAGAAGACTGTTAGGGCTAGAAAGCCATTGTGAGTCATGATGTAATGATAAATCCAAGTCATTATGTATCTTCAAAAGCCCATAAATATATAATGTACAAAGTGATCTGAATGAAATTTATAAGTTTTAGACTATAAATCTGTGCCATTGTAGCTTCATCAGTTGCAACAAATACACACAGAGAGGATCAGGGAGGCTGGGCACGGGAGTGCAGGGAATGTTCAGAAAACCTGGACCTTGTGGTCAGGATTGCTGTGGTTCTTAAACTGCTCTAAAAATAAAAATAAGCCACTGTAAAATTTTATAACATATGTAATATATAATGTAGTTCATTTTTATGGCTCTCATTACAATAGACTACACACAATAGAAAACTTTAAATGATTCTTAAATTACACGCAATATAAATGAATATAAAATGGTACCCTGCATGTCAATAAATAGCCTCTATCAGCATGATAAATCTATCAAGTAAATAAAGCTTTAAAACAGTAAAAGACATCTATTTATAAAGGTGTTCACTAATTAATTAGACTTACACATCCATGCAAGACTCTTTTGAACTAGCCAATATAATTAATTAAACAAGATATAAAACAAGGAACTTACTGTGCATACCAGCAACTCCAAATTATAATTATTAATCTTTAATATTCCATTTTAATAGCTTAATTTTGAATCTTATATTATTTTAGGAACAAATCAATAAAGATAAATATACCATTTTTATATTAAGTCCAAGCATAAATAATAGAAATGGAAACCTAAAAGTAAAAAATTTTTCATATAAAATTTTGAATGAAAATTTGGTCTAAGATATGTGAATTATGAAGAATAATAAACAACAAGAAGGAATATGGATGAACCTCCCCAGGTTTCAATTGTATTTTATATTTTGACACTAAATAAAATAAGTCCTTCAAATAATGGTACTTGTCTAATATTTAGGTTACTTTATTATTTAAAACAATATTCTTAATTTAACTCAAAAGGTTCTGTTTTGAAAATGTAAATGTTCTCTATGTGAATGCCATCATAATTTTTCTGATGCAAATAATCCTATAATTCCTTCTTGCTCTATCCAAGGATTAGGTCTACATACACACACAGACATACACACACAGACACACACCCCCACACAGACACCACACACCCACACACACACAGACATACACCACACAAACACACCTACACACACCACACACAAATCCACACACACCACACACATACACAACACACACACACACCACACACACACCACACACACACCACACACACACCACACACACACCACACATACCACACACCACACACACACACACACACGACACACCACACATACACAAACACACACACACCACACACACACACACACACACACAC
>CABHPH010154441.1:0-23199 GCA_902168325.1 Peromyscus nudipes | reverse complement strand
CCACACACACACACACACGACACACCACACATACACAAACACACACACACACCACACACACACACACACACACACACACACACCACACACACACACACACACACACACACACACAAGCTGTAGCCTAACTGAAAAGAGTAGAAGGGAATCTCATGAGAATATGCAAAAAACATTCTTATCTAATTGCATATTGTAGCTCAAATGAACAGAACTTTTAAATATCATTTCTTTTGCTTTTTGGCATTAATATAATTGTATAATTTCTCTTTTTCCTTTTCTTATTTCACACTCTTCCATAGACCTCCCTCCTTGCTGCTTTTCAAATTCATGTTATCTTTTTCATTAATTATTATAACATGTATGTATGTGTATGTGTATATGAATATAAACACATGTTTTATATGTGTGTGTGTGAGTGTGTGTGTGTGTTCCTAAATACATAAGTACAACATGCTCAGTCTGTGTATTGCTACTTGTATGTATATTTCCAGGACTGACCATTTGGTATTGAATAATAGATTTGTGGATTCTTCCCTGAGGAAAACTGTTTCTTCAGCTCTCCACTTTCTTCAATCGTCTGGAGTTCTGTGTGTAGGATCGAGACCTCTTGTACTTTCCCTCGTCCTTTCTGGCATGTCCATTGCTGTATTTCTTGTTCAGTTAATATTTACATAGAAGATTTTTTTTAAGAGGAAGCAGTCTCTCTGGAATCATCTTGAGCACAGAGGACAATATCTACATCAAATACGCTATAATTTCAAACAGGGTCACACATCTTTCTGATAGAACTTACTATTCATTTCCCATTTATTTCTCTTGAAAAAAAATTTTTAAGAAATGTTGGTGTGCTTAACCACTAATATTTAATGCATTCTTCTGGACTCATTATTGTGATATGATCCTCATTTGCATTGTAATAATGCCTAAAGTTGAAAAAGTTCTAACTAATGTGCAATTTATGGGTTAATATTTGTGACCAGTATAATATACTTTAATAAGTTTCATTATTTAATTCAGCTTAGCTATACCTGTGACTCTTTAGAGAAAGCAGGGAGACAAAATAATGGATAGATGAGAGGGAAGGGATGAATGAATGAACAGAGAAAGGAAAGAAGGAAGGTTGAGGAGAGAGAGAAGGAGAAAGGAATTGGGAGAGAAAGGAAGGAGAGTTTATACTAAACAATCTTAGAATGCATTTATGGATCTGGGACTAAGTTAACATCTGGACACTGTGATGTGACTATCTATAAACCTAGTCTCGGTTCCCACGCAATTTAGATTAAGGGTCTTATTGAGACGATATATTTCACATACAGTATTAAACCTTTCTCAGCCCAATATAACAAAGTTCTCATCATATCTCATAAGAACCATGAGTAGAGAAATGACAAGCTTTCCTATGTTGTGTAAGAGCACTTGCAAATAAAAAGACATGAATGAAAAAAAAAGAGAAGCCCAGAAACTGCAGATAGTTCACAGTCACGCTGTTTAGTGTGTCACTATGTGTCTAAGAATCACTACTGCAACTGGGAGAGATGGGCAGCATCTATACTGAACACGCATGGAAAGGATGGGCGGTGGTGACAAGAGAGGCAGGTAGGCAGAGATGCGTAACCTAACATTACAACTAGACTACTGTCTTGTAGGATGTGCTGTCTTTTATTTCCCAAATCAATGCAAGTGTATGCTTTAAGGTATCTAAAAAGATAACCTATCCGTGTATTGACTTAACCCCAAAGCCATCACAATCTATAACCCCAGAGTATTACAAAAGCACCAAATAACATTAGCTTCCACAAGTTCTGATATTCTACTTTCTATATTTGAAGCACCATTAATATTGCATTTATCTTGTAACATGGGTATCTCCCTTAACCTCACTTTATAGACAACCTGAGATAATTTCATTTTACATCCATGGATTAACAGAGTCTAGACTTTCACCCAAAATAAAGCTGTTTCTGGAATACACACTAGCAATCATTTTAATACGTTCTAAATTTCTGTTTTAATTTTGTTAGCTAATTATCAAATATAGGTAACATATGAAAACCAATTAGAGAGTTCTACCTAAATTACTAGTGCTTACTTACTTAATTAACAAGTACTGATTATCCAAAATATTCCGAATCTAAGAAAAATGTAAAATAATCAAGTAAAACAGAAACTGTTTCCATCTTTCTTGAGTGTAGAGTCTTCCAGTGCTGCTATGGACACAGTACAGTTCTATATACTGGTCATGTATAATGGGGGAGTTCCTCCAATCTTTCAGATGTCTTTGTCTTGTAAATTTATTCTTTTTTATATTTACATTTCATTATTTGCTTCATGAAATGGTATCTATGTGATGCCACTGGAAAATAAAAACCTCCCCTTGCATTCATAAGAGTTTCTGCACAGAAATCTTACATGTGTTTTTAAAAATACTGTCAAAATAAAAATGAAATATCTGCAAGTATTTGGAGTACATCTTTAAAATGTGAAACTGAACCTTGCTGCTTTCCTCTGCAAAAATGTACTAGTTTTCAAAACTTTCAAAACTATTAATGACTTTTCAAAGCTCTCCACAAAATTGTTTTGTCAGTAGCCATTCATGAGGAACGACCTATATCCCTCGATAGAACGTAATTTATGCTGCTCGCTGTGTTTTCTTTGAACATTCCTGGATTTAATTATCTGGAAAAACTGTGCCTCTTGACAAAAAAAATATTGTTTCTTGGTTTTCTTCCATGTTTATAGACATTTAGAGTCAAGATCTGATGAAATGAGGGGGAAAAATCTTTAAAGATTAAATATACCAAGAAAATAAATGGGGATGGAGCACGGTGAAAAGGGCCATTTCCTTAGTTTTAATCAGTGATTAGCTGTGGAGAACACATAAGAAAAAAAATCAAATGTAATGGCCAATTTCTTTCTGAATGTGTGATTAATATTGTCAGTCAATTGAATCTTGTAAGCAGTTCAAAATGTTGTTAATTACAGTCCAGGGGAAGGCAAATTCAATACTCAACACTTTTAAGCAAAAGCAAATGGAATTTTATGGTGCTGGCAACTATAAGGCATTGTGAGCATTGCCAAGCTACTCCACACACGATCTTAGTTGTTTATAGACCTCCTGATATGATATTTAAAATGTAACTGTAATGTGAGTATTAAATTAGATCAGAACTGTGTTTACTAGTTTCATGTGGCGAAGCCATATGTGCTATAAAGATAAAAGGCTTCAGAAAGTTGACAAAGCAGCAGAGTTAAAATTTCCTTAGGATGATGAGTGCAAGAGCATCCTCTATCTGGGTGAAGCAATGAACCTGCCAATCAGAGCTTTTGCACAATGCATGTATGACAGATATTTTTGATGTACCCTATTTCTAACATTTTTTTCAATCTTGACTGTTTCTACCCTTCTTTCACAATGTTCCCTGAGCCTTAGGTATGGGAGTTGTTTTGTAGATGTATCCTTTGGGTCCAGCCTTCACAACTCTGCATTTTCATTGGCTGTGGTTTTCTGTCATGATTTTTGTCCATACCCAATGCACAGCAATTCTCTGCTTCTTGATTCTGTCTAAAATTACCCAACTAAACTCTGAATACTAAGTTTGGAAGCATGTTTCACCACTGGGATGCTTCTTCATGTTGTGTGTTCTCCCTTGGTAAAACAGAAAATGAGCCCAATTTGTTTGATAACAGGTAATCTAGTGGCTGTTGGAGAATGCATGGTGGTATTTCATTTCCCAATACCTCCATATACAAGATGGCAAGTGTATAATACATCCTTTGTGTATAGACCGTAAGAGCTATGAAGTACTATTTACCATTCTTTTAGACAACAAAGCACAGTCATTCATTTCACCTTCATTTCATGCTTATATTTAGAACAGGATTAGCTTGGGAGTTTGACTTATAAAATGTCTATTTGAAATGCTTTGCTCAATCCTACTTTTATATTTTAGGAGAATATTGAAGGTGAGTGAATTATGAGAAAGCTATTAATAACAAATATAAATATAAATTTCATATGGGTGTGAATAACAAAGGGAATTACAGAAATTTACACAACTTCTTACTTTTCTTTGCTCATATTTCTTGACTAGAAGTCATAATACCAAGTTCCTAGAACTTAGTTTCTTAGCTGCCAGGCATTTAAACCTAAATCTTACATTATGTTTTCAGTTTAGAAATCCCATTATTTTGTGATGGTACCTGGAAGTTTTCAGCTAGTAGGAAATGCTGGTCCTGGTGGATGACCATTTAAGAGAAGTGTGGGTGTTAATCAAGGTCACTTCAAGTAAGAATAAGAAAGCTTTAGTTTGTTTATTTGACACCTGAGATGATTATCAAGTTTCAGAATCTAGGAAAGTTTATTTTTCTAGTACTATTAGATATTTTTGGTTGATGTTAAAAGTTTTGAAGAAAAACAGGTTGTAATTATCTGAATGTGCCAGGAATCACGCTGTTAATATATTTCTTGGATCTGACAACTGTGATGAAATTTACCTTATTTTTTATTTATGTTGCTTGCATATGTTCATTTTTGGAATGACAATAGTATTTATTTCCCATTATTTAAAAATAGATCATCTTCCAAGCACCAGGTAAGCCTTCCTAATGTGTATCTTTCTTTAGCTTATAATTGTTATCCATCTTATTGCAGAAATACCAAGTTTACTGTATTTATGCTAATCTCCTGAAGATCTGTAGCTTGTGTTTGTGTCTTTATTTGTATTGCCACATTTCCCAACAAAGTGTCACATACAAAACAATTTACAATGAAACATTTGATCGTTGAATTGGCAATGATTTAACAAACACATACTTTTTCAAGTATACAGTTGTAATGAGACTACCTATATCTTGCAGAAAGTTACAATTTATCCATTCTATATACCATACTGCAGCAACATAGGCAATCCATCCTACAGTTGGACGGTGTTTGCTGAGGCCATCAGCACTCCGGGCAAGGGTAAACCAAGAGAGGACATGAATATATACTTTTAGAGATATGAAAGTTAATAATGGTTGTCAACTTTATGGGATCTAGATCCACCTAGGACACAAATCTCTGGGCTCGTCTATGGAGGATTCTCTAGATTTGGATGAATCAGGTGAGAAGAGCCATCTCTACTTTGGGCAGCACCATCCATGGGCTAGGGTCAAAGGTAGAAGGTGAATAGAGTCCCAGTGTCCATTTCCCTCTGCCCTCTAACTGCAAATACAACGTGAGCAGCTAGCTTAGTTCTTGCCACCATGACTTCCTCGCCATGTTGAATGGACTGTAACCTCAAACTGTGAGTCAGTGTTAAGCTTTTCTTCCTTTAGCTGCTTTATCAGGTCTTTTCTATCTAATGAGAAAAGTGTTTACTAGAGCAGATTATGCTTTTACTTTGTCTTATTTTGCATACTCTGCACTTAGCTGATTTAACAACAGACAATCCATCTTATGATCCAAGGTTTGCATTAATCCTGCTAGAGACTTAGAACAACATAAAAGGAGATCCCAGTGAGTGTGCAGGAAGTTGGGAGTTTGGGGGAACCACAGCCGCCTAGTAAGTCATCTTTGTTCCTGTAAGTTACCCTGCTACACTCATTTAATTTGGGATACTGACCTTTATGGAATTGTTTTCTTTTTTTGGTGTGGCTCTACCTTCCTAGAACAGGTCGATTGAAGTCTTTTTTACTTTTCTCCAGAAAAGCCGGGCACTGGCATATTTTAGTCCAAGTTGTAAATATTTGGTTTATTTTTTGTTATACACGTATGTTACTATACACCAAAGAACTGGTTATCCTTCCTGTGATAATTGTACATTTCAGATAACAAACTTGATGTTTTCAGTAACTTAACATTTTTTTCGTTTGACTTAAACAAGCTGAAACTGAGTTAAATTGTAGTGTTCTATGTATCTGAAAAAAGATGCACATTCTCATTCATAACTTACAATAAATTAAAAGCGAGCAAATAAGTGTGTCAGTGTTCTGCATTTGAGATAATGCAACTGTTGTGAAGATTCAAAAACCAAATGGAAGAGTCAAAGACAGCACACAGAAAATAGGTATGTCCGTGATATTGTAGTCTCAGAAAGGCCATCAAGGATGGCTTTCCCAAGAGCCAGTACACCAGAATTTCTACCTGACTTGATTTCCAGATATTTGACTAATTTAAAAGAATCATTTTTTTCTAATTCCTTTAATTTTATAGTTTGATAGGGCATGATAAATGTCCTTGTGGCCATCCAATGACTGGTTTATCTTGTGACCCTTATCATGAAAGGAAACCCACTCCTGACACTGCCTTGAGGGCCAGGACCAGAGACTAGATAGCCCAGAGACCTAGGTTACAACCAAATACGACTGGGGGGGTGGAAGTCAATGAAATGATTCCTAATGATATTCTGCTATACTCATCGATTGGTGCCTACCCCAATTGTCATCAGAGAGGCTTCACCTAGGAACTGATGGAAACAGATGCAGAGACCCACAGGCAAACATTAGGCCATTAGGCAAAGCATGGGGAACCCTTTTAACAAGGGGAGAAAAGATTATAGGAATCACAGGGGCCAGGGACACTACAAGTAAATCCACAGAATCAAATAATCTGGCTCATAGGGGCTCACAGAGATTGAACCAATGACCAGAGAGCCTGTATGGGACTGACTTAGGCCCTCTGCATATATATTACAGTTGTGTAGCTTAATCTTCTGTGGGACTCCTAATAGAGGGAAAGAGGGACTATCTTTGACTCTGTTGCTTGCTTTGGGGACCTTTTCCTCCAACAGGGTTGTCTTATCCAGCCTCAATAGGAAAGGAGGTACCTAGTCTCACTACAACTTGATATACCATGGCTGGTTGGTATCCACGGTGGGCCTGCCCTTTTCTGAAAAGAAAAGAGAAGGGGTAGATTAGAGTGGCTGGGATGAGAGGAGGGAGAGGAAATTGAAGTCAGATGTAAAAACAATAAATAGATAGATAGATGATAGATAGATAGATAGATAGATAGATAGATAGATGACAGATAGATATAGATAGATAGAGATAGATAGATAGATAGATAGATAGATAGATAGATAGATAGATAGATAGAATGCAAGACAATAAAAAGGAAGTTTATATTTTTTTAAACAGATCTAATGTAGTAGTGGCCATGGCAGCTTTATCCAAAATTATACCCAGCCAATATACATGAGTCTATTCAAGCCCAGAAATTACATTTAAAAATGGTCATGTGCTCCAATTAAAAGCATCTTTGTTAATTACTGATTTATACACATCACACTTTTCTACTAGGTATGGAAAGAATTAATATTTTCAATTACACATATAAATACCACCTCAACCAAGATACATAACAAATGTTCCATCTGAGATCACTGTCCATAAGTTTTGTAGTTAATCCCATTAGAACTTGGTGACAACTGGGCTATTTCTATGCCTTCCATATAAATGGAATATTAGAGATCATAAGTCTTTGAGCTCCTGCTTTTTTCCATTGCAATAACTCATTGAAGGTTTTTCTAAATTGCAAGCATATGGCTTTTCTGTTTACTGACTACTATTCTAATGTATAGTGGTATGACAACTATTGCATCATTTCAGTAGTTTGATGGCATGGGATAGTTTTAATACATAAGAGAATTTCAAACAAAAGTTGTCAGTCTACTTGTACAGGTTTTTTTATGATTGTATCTAATTCTGCTAAATGTATACTTGTGGTTAAGAGTAGAAGTTTCTTCGACTCTCCATTTACACATTACTAGTATTAGTTATTATTACTATTATTATTATTATTATTATTATTATTATTATTATATCATTATTTTATTGGCCATCCAAATAATATGTCAAAATATTTAATTTGGAAGTTGAGTTTTACTTTCATGATTAATGGCATTAATCAACTTTCCATGTGATTTCTTTATTAGTCATACTTCTGCTTTGCTAATGTTCCTATCATTTTTAACATGGTAAAATATCTGAAGCCATATTAATAGAAACAGTTGTATTTCTGAACATTATCTTGTGCTCCACCTGTATTTGACTGTTTTAAAGTCCAAAAATGACCATTGCTATGTACCATTGTTATCACAGATATTATATGTTTAAAGATAGAAAGGGTCAAATTAGAAATCAGGTTAAATTATAGAGAGCAAGAATCAATGACTTTAAGTTTTAACTAATCAAATCCAGGCAGTTATAGTCACATAGAAATTCTGTATATTTAAATTCATGCGTTAACCAAAGTTATTGTATACTTTGCCATATGCAAATTGAGTCTGACATGTTTCAGGCTTCACACCGTTCACAGTATGTTGATGCAAACTATAACCTCAGAGCTGGTGCTAGAAGAGCCTGGTCCCCTTTGGGTTTGAATACTAAATAAAATTACTCCACTTACATCAAAGGTTTTGAAATGTTTAAGTACATACAAAATACAATAAAGTATTGATTATAGATAATGAAATTTTTGGAAGCACTACTAAAATACAAAATTACTGCATCATAATGAAACATTCAATATGATCAGCTATCGGCCCTAGCTTAGGCTTGCTCCCAATTAGCTCTTATAACTTAAATTAACCCATTCTATTAATCTACGCTCTGCCACATGGCCTGTTATCTCTGTTCAGTACTGTGTGCCCCACTTCCTGCTCATCTCACTGGGGAATCCCGCCTCTTTTCTTCCCAGTGTTCCTAGCTCTGCCTGGAAGTCCCACCAAGCCTCTCCTGCCTAGCTATTGGCTGTTCAGCTCTTTATAAAACAAATCAGAAGGTGCCCTGGCAGAGACACATCTTCACAACATAAAAAGATTATCCCACAACAAATCTATTTATAATAAAAGGGAAAAACAATAAGAATGCAAACTAAACAAACCATGGAGGAGCAAGCCAGTAACCAGTATGTTTCAGTTCTTGCCTCCAGGTTGTAGCCCTGACTTCCTGCCCTTACTTCCTCCTATCATGAACTGTGCTGTGCCATTATAAGCTTAAATAAAGCCTTTTCTTCGCAAAATTTCTTAATGAGAAAAACAGTTTTAGTCAGCTGATATTTCTAAGGAGACATTCTTACAAGTCCCATCCACCAAAATCTACTGCTTGCTTTCAGGCAATCCCAAACTAGGAGAATAAATTAAAGCATTCTGAGTTCCATGGTGAACACGTGATTCACTCTGACAAATTTAAACTTACAAGAATTCTCAACGTGACTTCCTGAGTGTTCCCAAGACTTAAACAAATTCATGTTATGATGACTAAACTCATGAAGATGTAAGTCAACATCAGCAAGGATGAACTTGGACACAGTAATTACAAATGATAAGAGTTTAATGCTTCAAAAGCCATGCCATGTATTAGTTTATGAGACAACTATAAAATGTTTATATAGTCAAGATTTAAAGAGATATTGATTATATATGAAAAGTAAACAAAAATACCTATGATATGAATAAAGGAGGATTTAAAAAAGGATCAATGGTATTGTTTAAGATAAGTTTAATAAATATACACATAGAAAGCTAATGGCGAGTTACAGACAAAAATACTTGTAATCTGGAAGGCATCAAGAACCCTGGTAATATATCACAGTCATAATTAAGAAAATGCAATAACTTTAGAAAATAGGCTACATCTATCTAAATTGATAGTTTTAAATGATTCTAATCAAAGTCCTAACATATTTATCTTTGAAATATGATAGCCTTAAACCAAAATTATTATGGTAATATATAAACCCAGAAGATTCAAGAATAAAATTGGAAAGATCAGTTTCAGGATAGTAACACTTTATGTAAAGTCTTAAATATACAGCAGCTAAGTTATTTTTATCAGTGAAAATAAACAATCGAAGGAGATTAAATAGCCTGGAGAGAACATTTGGATATAAGAGTTCACTGAAATTCTCATTTCTAGGTCATCCTCACATAAATGGGTAGATAAAATAAGTTGTCCATTAAAAATGTGGTTGCACTACTAGCCTAACTTTAAACCCCCCAAAATTTAAACTATATGTTACAAGCAAAATATTGCAGATTTTAATGTAGTTAGAAGAATATTGCCCTAATCTTGATAACAGGCTGCATATTTTTACTTTCCATTTGCTAATTTACCATGGCACCAAACATTATTCTTGGGAGGAGCTCATGAGCCCATACCCCTAGGTGAGAAGCCATTGAGAATTGGAGTCAGTATTTTTCAAATATGCTTTTTTGTTTTGTTTTGTTTTGAGACAGTGTTTCTCTATATACTTTTGGCTGTCACTCTGTAGACAAGGCTGGCCTCAGACTCAGAGATCTACCTGCCTCTGCCTATAGACTTCTGGGAATAAAGGCATGTCCCACCAACACTTGGGTAAAATATGCTTTTACTTTAAATAGAGTTACATCATTTTCATCTTCTCTTCCTACTTCCTTTTCTTCTCAACTATGCTCCCTTGCTGCTCTCATTCCCTCTGACTCTTAGCTTGATAGCTTCTTTTTCTTTGATTATGTGTGTGCTTGCATGCGTGCACAAATATATATATATATAAATAAAACCTGCTGAGTCTCTTTTTGTTAGTTAAGTGTGTATGATTTCCTGGCTGGCCACTCTGAATTATAAAATCATTAACAGGATTTATTCCTAAGAAAGGCTAATTTTCATTCTTCAAGTAGTCATTAGTTGCCTGTGGTTCTCATTAGACATGGGACCCCACAAATATTTCCCCCTTTGACTGAAAATAAATCTACCACATGACACAGATACATGACTCCTTGACATAGGCCAAATGAGTCAACATTCTACTCCATAGGTACTTGTTCAGATACAATTTTCACTGCCACCCCATACACACACACACATACACACACACACACACACACACACACACACACACAGGGCACACATGTGCACATACACACAAACATGCACCAATACGATGTGTTTCCTGAAAACATAGGAGAAAGATGGGAAATGGTCATGCCGAGAGAGGAACTCGGGTTATCTAAAGGAAATAGAGCTTCTCACACCCTTCAGAGGATCCTATCTTTGACACTCAGGCAGACACTTCCTGTTCTAGAAAACTGCACTGCTATAGGTTAATAAGAAAAGTCCTCCAAGTTCTAAATTATGAAATGTGTAAGTTTATTTCCAACATGAAGCTCAAACACGAATCCGATATTAACTCTTCATTCTATTCTAACCACTCAAACCCCCGCAAAATATGTTTAAGATGAGCAATTAAAATTCATTGCCTCGAATTCATGGGTAGCAGAAGAGTGTGCAAATATGTGAGAAGGAGGCATCAGGAAGAAGCAGAAACGATGATTTAAAACATGGTTCTTAGAAGACATGATGAGCTACTACTGCGGGGTGATTTTAGGAGTCTGTGTGCATGTGGGTCTAGGTCCTGAGATCACATTTCCAACTAGAAGCTTCTTTTTGAGTTTGTGGTGCTGGCACATAAGTAAAAACATTTTCACAAAAGCAAGGAGCAGCTTGTTCGTGAGACAAAAAGATTCCCAGGGTTAAGAGGATTATACCCAATTATTTCTCTTCTAACATTTATTCATATCCTAATCATATAATTTATATATCCTAAGTATCAGTCATTATTCTTGATGCAGAGTGTGAAAACTGGAAACTCCTCTCAAGAATGTCTTTCATGTCACTGTCTAGATTGGAATCAGTCATCTTAAATGTCCTGAACTAGCCTTCCTTGGAAATAACACCCTAACTTGGTCGTTTTTAAAAAAAATCATTCTAGTAATACATGACTTCCTGTTATCCAGGAAAAATTTGTTTCCCCTATTTTTAAACCTGTGTCCTTTTATTAGATTTTATTTTAAAAGATATCTTCTCAGAAATCAGTTTCCTCACAACCTTACTAAAAGTGTCTAACTTTTCTCATATTTAGTGTGATTTGCTTTTCCTGAGAACATTTACCACACATGAAGTATCACTACATCAAAGTTAGACAGATTTTGCATAATTTATATGGATTGATAATTCAGTGTTGATATTAAGTTCATTCCCCATAACATGCAAACAAAATATGCTTGCATCTACTGTGTTAATGTGCCTATGATATATTATAGTATATGAAATTAGTTAGAATGAAAACAATTATGAGTCTATTGTAATAGTGGCCACAAGTCAAGGTTAGAATGATTATGTTACTATAAATGATACTGAATTAAATATGATATTCTAATAGGCAATGTAGATAAACTCTACCATATGATTTATAATTCATTAGAATTTTTATTATGTCACATTTTATAAAACTTACAAACTATCTGACAAGAAAAATAGGAATGAATGTACTAGAAACACTATTACTATTTTCAAAGTATTTTATGGGGCATTAAAAATGAAAAGGAGGCATATTTTGTACCATAAAATATTTCTTTTGTAAAGGTAACAATTTTAGGAGATGTTCATTAAGTCTATAAGATATTCAAGGCTTTGAGTGAGCAATATTTTACAATATTTTTCACTACTGACCATTTATGGCTTTCTTAGTGTCCATAGAAATGAAGGAAAAAGGGACACAAGCATCATCATTACACAGAGCAACAATGATAATAAAAGACTTGGTTCTAATTCATCCTTATGATTCTCTAACAGCTTAGACTCTTATTTTACCTCTGTTCCCAATTTTCTTGCAGAATCTTGTAACCAAAGTTGAAAGGAAGATAAAAACCAAACCACTGCATATTCCAAGTACTTGCTTTCAAAGCGGATCAATGCAGTGTTCCGGAGAGACTTAAGAAAGCCGGTAAGAGCTGGGCGGTGGTGGCGCACTCCTTTAATCCCAGCACTCTGGAGGTAGAAGCAGGCAGATCTCTGTGAGTTCGAGACCAGCGAGTTCCAGGAAAGACGCAAAGCTACACAGAGAAACCCTGTCTCGAAATGCCTCCCGCACCCGCCCCCCAAAAAAAAGAAAGCCGGTAAAATGAGATGAAGGTAACTCACCAGGTATGTGTTAGAGGACGAAGGAACAGGTGAGAACGGATGTCAGAGAAGGAAGCCCGAGGACATCAAAAGAGGTCTGCTACCTTTTTCAATAGGAACTAACTATATCTTCTTTCCATGAAAGGGAGACCTAACCACTCCAACTTTTATTCTAAAAGTTAGTAAAACACTATATTTTAAACACTTCTTTGATTTGATACTGACACAACCTACGTGCTATACATTTATCAACTGTATTTGTAGATGCCATAGCTTGACCTCTGACCATGGTTATGTTAATATATTTCCTACACTATACAGTATATTCAAAAGCAATGAAAGCAGAAAAGGCAGAAGATTGTCGAAGTTTTCTTTTTTTTTTCAACAATGCTGCAAATCTCCAGTATGAACACATTTGGAAAATTCCTAACGAATGCAATGAATTCAGATTGAAAAGAATAACCTGAAGGTTCTAACAACAAAATATTCTATCAATATATAGTTTTCTTAAATATGGCAGGAAAAATGGCAAAATTTTGTTTGAAGTACTATGCTCATTTCAAAAGGCAGAGACAATTGCATCCATTCATGAATCACAATACAATGGTCAGTTGAATTCTACTTAGTAATGACACTCTAGCATTAGAACAAAATAAAAGAACACAAATTTATTCAACCCCTATATTATCAAAGCACTTCTTTTAAACATCTATTTTGAAATTAGGCTTTTAGCCCAATTTAACTTCAGTTGATTCATGCTGGTCAAACTGGGTCAAGAATGGGACAAAATGTAGAAAGAATGGAAAAAGAGAACTAGGGAACGTTTCTGGGCCTGAAGGCTGAGCTATGGTCTTCCTAAATATTAAAGTGTTTGGTATTATGAACTCAAATAAGGAAATAAAAATTACCAACACACTCATTATCTGGACTGGCATAGTATGCCTGACGAATAAGGAATGCCTATTCCAATTATTCAATGTGTTAGTCATTCACATAGCAGGTAACAACTTAATTATATATGAGCATAGAGTTTCAGAAGATAAAACATTAAAAGAAGTTCAATAAATCAGAATAGTTCTGCTTTTGAGTCTTCATTATAGAGATAAGGTATCAGGGCATCATGGAGACTGTATTTTGGAACACTTGTAAGTTATTAATTACCCAATTATTACAAGTTAGCTTCTGCCCACTTCATTCACCAAATGTGCCTTCATGTGTCATCTCCATAACAGATTTGCTAAGATGTCTACTCAAATATTTTTCTATTTTTAAATTTCTTATTTCAGTGTTAGGTTACGAGAAAACGTTATGTGTTGTTGATATGCCCTGTTTGGAGACAGATGAAAATTCAATAATATAATAATCCAGGGATCCCAAGTACAGTCTTAAGATCCATTTTCCACATGCTTCTTCAATTTCAGCTTTGAGGGAAATAGCACAGCTCATTTGGAATTTCTAGAATGAGCTCTAACTCATGATGCTAAATATACTGAAATAGCCTTTCAATGTTCAAGGGTTTCTAAAATAAAACTCCTTTTATAGAACAGAGATTAGACATAGAAACTGTGACGACAGGAGAGAATGCTCCTGTACTCGCCACACACAATTTCTGCTATTACAAGTATCTTAGTAACGCTTGGTTCTATGCATTGAAGATCACTATTGTCTTCTCTTGGCTTCATTGAATATTCATTTTCATTGATAAATAGTATTCTTTTACATTTGAGGACTCTCATGCATATATAAATGAATACCAACTTTTAACTATCATCAGTAAAGTTGCTATAACATCTTTGCCTAAGTTCTTGTGTTGAGCAACAACTTGAGAGCACTTGGTCAAATATGTAGAAATATAATTCAAGGATCCTCTAATAACACAGACTTAGCTTTGTAAGGAACTGTCACATTGCCTTCCAAAGCCTCTGGTGAGACTTTGAATTTCTACTAGCAATGAATAAACTTATGGCAACTGGTTTGAACCATTGTAGTAGAGCATAGGTAATATTTCATTTATTCATTCAATTTCTTAAAGCCTGTTAATGGATGATTTCAAACTGCTTCTCATGTGACATCTCCATCTCAGAATTGCTGAGATACCTGTTCAAATGTTTTCAATATTTTTCAATTTTTTATTGTTAGGTTGTAAGGAGATTTGATATATTACTGATACGCCCTTCAATATACACATCTTTCTTGTATTTTCTACCAAACTGTAGTGCTTATTTTTTTTCCTTAATAGCTACCTATGCAGGGCATAAGCTTTCCATTTTAATAAAGACCAATTGTTTGTATGGTTAATGCTTTTAGTATTATATCTAAAATTGTATCAACATATTTAGGTTGGTTTATTTTTCCTCCCATAATGGTTGTCTATCAATGAATATGGAATATCTCCTTATATTAACAGTGAATACCTTTATCATTATATAGCTGTCTAATATAGATCTTATAAATGTTTTATTAAAATTGCATCTAATTACATACTTATTTGAATTCTGAATTATCTTAATGACTTGGACACTTAACATCATAAACTACTATTCAAGCCTTTTTGTCTTCCTCTCACAAATTTGGATAATATTTATGTAGATTTAAAACTTTTCTCCATTCACATTCATTATATTTTTCTACTTATTAAAAATTTAAGAATAATGGGTGATAATTTATTCATCTCCCATTCAAACTATGCTTGTTACTTCATGCAGTGCTTGCATATTTCTGTATAAATTTCCTCTTCTTGAGTTACCAGTCACTCATTTTCTTCATAGAGAAATATTTACATGATATTATATTTGAAAGGATTATAGCTAACTGTTGATGATCTTATGCAAAATAAGGTACAATTTAACACATTAATTTCCTTCTCTAGGACATCAGTTTTTTGTAATAGTTTGGCCTGAGTTCTTACAGTAGGATTGATCATATATCACTTGACATTGCATGTGTTTTATAATGCATTCAGAGGTTGCATAGCCACATAGTAAACAGCAATCTCTCACTATCAATTAACCCATAAAATAATTTTTCATTAATAAATACCACTCCAGGTGTATTTTTCAGGGCATTATTCCAAGTGCCATTGAACTCAGGTAGCTACAATAACTGCCCCCCTCTCTCTTTGCCTGACTACTTTTAACCAGCTGCTTCTCTACAGTAGCTGCACCCCTTGCCTTCTCTAATGTTGAAAGTACTTATCCCTCTGCTCTTCTAGGAATGTGATTTAGCAATAACCCTGAGGGATATCCCGTGACTCTACTTTACCTCTGTTCCATCCCTTCCCCTCTCCCTCCTTTCTTCCCTCCCTCCATCCTCTCCACTTCTCTCCTTTTAGTCTCCCATAAGAAGCTGGTTTCTCCGATTTATTAATGTACAATCAACTACAATTTAACTTACAAGAGAACCTATCACTTCTGTGTCAAATCTGTGAAGACATAATTAGGAAATTGCATAACAACTAACAATCATTTTTTAATTCTATTTAACATTATCATTTTCTCTTTTTGTATTTTCTTCCCTTTCCTCTCCTCCACACCCTCCTTTCAAATTCTCTATCCTCTTTCCAAACCCTCAAGTTTTAAATCCTTATTCTCTTTCAAATCCATGGCCTTTTTTCCATTGTTATTGTATGTGTATATACATATATTCCTATATATAACCTGCTCTGTGCATAAAATACAAAGTTTGTGTGTGATTTCAGGGCTGAGTATTTGATATTGGATAACCAATTAGTGTGTTCTTTTTGGAGAACACTATTTCTTGGCCTCTCAGGGTCACTCGGTGGGTGCCTGTAGATTTTTTGTGTAGAGTTGAGGTCTTTTGGCTTTTCTTCATTCACTTTGGTATGTCCCCTGGTGTGCAGAGGTTCGTGGCCTCTTTCCACAAGATGTGTAAAGCTGTCCAGTATCCCATTCCCTAGTCCATTCCTTCTTCCACATCTCAGATTTTCACAGCATGTTCTTCCCCTGAGATTAGAAACATCTCTTCCTTTTGTCTGTGTTTTTCAAGAATAAAACAAACACACCTAAAAACGGGTATACTACAGTATCTTTTTTTCCATATTTATGTTGTAAAGCATGATAGAAAGGGATCTGGCTACAAAATACCCTTCAAATGCCTACAAAAAAATACCCATATGTGGATAGAATTCTTATCTTTCATCTTAATGATTCTTGTCTCTCAAATTAGATATTGAATACAATATGAGAGCTGTTAAGATACCAAGGCAATGGAGGATCTATGAGTCAAAGTATAAAGTAATGATAGGTAGGTATTTGTCAAATAGTATCTTCATTTGTGTTACATTTCATCATTCATCTATAGTGAAAATATTCTTTGAGCTACTATTATGTATGAGGAAGTATTCAACAAATATTTCACAAATAAATGCATAAATGTATGGATGAACATTACAAAGTAGGGCATGGTAACGATAGGAAACTTTAAAATGTAATTATCCGACCCTAAACAATACTTCAGCATAAAGTTTGTTTGCACTCATGAATATCTTCCTAAATGGATATGAGCCTGCTAATACTGCTTTGCCTGACAGAACTTATTAAACTTCATCTCACAAGACCTTAGTTATGTAGGTATATAGAATAGATATGCAAATCAGATGCTTAAAGATAATTAATTTTGAAATCACTTTAAGGCAGTTCTTCAGTCTACCTATGAATTTATCTTTACCAATAATAAAAACAATTTTTCATAGTAATGAGATGCATGTGCATCTATATTATAACATAATTAAATCTGAGAAAAATACTTGAGGATGTAGAAAATCTTAAATATTTATGAGTTGATAGATGCTTTGATATTATAGTAATCAGTACTAAGAACTTTTTACAAAAAATATATACAACCCCATTGCAGAAGTATATTTTGGGGCATTTCAGATATTGTTGAAAATTCTGTACTCATTCCAAAGCAAAATGCATTAAAATTTTAAAATGCAACACAAACCTGCAAATAAAATAGCAATTTTAAAAACAAAACATTCAGATACAATACAACACAAAGATAATTTTTCACCCATCTGTGGAGAAATGAAAATAGAAAAGTATCAGGAACCTTTATCTTCTGTCACTATCCACTGTGATTTTATAAGAGCAGAAAAGTTTGCATGAATTGTGAAAGTGATACAGAATGCCTCAGTCTAAACCAGAGCCACAGTATTTCAGAAAGCTGTCAGTCATGGGTGTTCTGTTGTATAACATTATGCACACTGTAGAGCAAATGTTTTATGTTCAGAACGAATGCTGCAGTTAAATCACACAAGACAACACAGTCTTTTAGAATTAATCCAGCTTTACCACAGACATGATTTAGAGATAAAACTTGGTCACTGTTCATTCAGACTATTTTTATTGGGTTCAATATTTTGAGAGTGTACTATTCAGCTCTGTAATATCACCTGTGTTCAATAATCCGAATTCTATGGTACAGTTCATTGTGCTATATGACCAATTTTATTTTTAATAGTCTTATATTTTAAAATACTTATCATCATTTAGAGTGCTTACTACAAATAGTTATAAATCACTATGTTCAGAAAGGTATACACAAAAATCATGTATTTGAAAATAGGTATTGGTCACCTAATATGTCCAAACATATAAATATGAATTATTCTTTATTGAATAAATGATATATTTACAAATGTGATTATATAGAGTATATATGTTGATTAATGAAATTAATTTAATGAAAAAAGAAGCAACAAATGCATCAGGAACTTAAAATAATTTTGAGCAAATGTATTTTCCAATGCTACCTTAATTCTGGACAGATTTTCATAGATTAAACACTCGGCCTAACCCCTTTTCATGCTTATAAGGTGAGGTAAATGCTTTGTGATTAGTGAGAGTGTATTCTTACACTCTAATTATAAGAACCTGTGTTGGTCAAATATTATGAGCTACAAACTGAGGTCATGATTTCTATTAAGTGCTATCTAACCAATTTGCAGAGTCATTTCCAGATGGTTTATAAAGCCCTTTTTTCTATACAGTGTCTTATTATTTTGAAATAAAAATTAGAAGTTTTAAATGATAAGACACTGCCATTTAATGTATCAGCTTATCCACAGTCAGCATTGATTCATCATTAATAGAAAGCATATAATAGGAGGTGGAGAGATGACTCAAAAGTTAACAGTACTTGCTGTTCTAGCAGAGGACCTGGGTTTGGTTTCCAGCACCCATACAGCATTTCAGTCTTCCTTTACTCTAGTTCCAGGTTATTAGATGCCCTCTTCTGGCCTCGGTGGGCATCTAACATGCACATGATTAACATATGTACAAGCAGACAAACACTCATATGCAGTATAAATGCTTAAAAAAAGAGTGAACTAACCCTGTAACATAAGTGTCAGAGAGATTAAAAGTCTAACTCAAAATTGTGCCATAAATGTTTAAGATTATCTTGTTGTTGGAGTTTATTTCTGGATTCCTAAAAACTGATAATAAACATGCTGCCATTTTTTATGAGCAACCTTCAGGAAACCAGTTTGGGGGTGGGAGAAGTGATGGCTCACTGGATAAGAGGACACACAGGTGTGCACATGAACATTAAGACACATATACAACACACACATACATACATAAATGTTCGAATTTCTAAAATGGTCTTATAATAAAGAACCTGGAGCCAGATATTGGGGTAAAAGCTGAAAGATCAGTGAAGCAGAGCAAGCCACTGCCACCACCTAGTGTGATAGCAGCCGGAGATGGGGATCCAGAGAGAGCCCACAACCCACTAGGAGAGAAGAAGCCAAAGATCCAGCCGTCTGCCCAGGGGAAGTGTTCTAAAGTGACTAACTCTTGTGGTTTTTTTGTTTGTTTGTTTGTTTTTTCTTAAACGGGTTTCTAAAGATTTTATTTTTACAGATTTCAGCTAGGGAACACTGAAGCCTTCACCTGTAGAGTCCATGCTCCCTCTGGGTCTCTTATCTCGGCATACCACTCTTAAGAGGAGTTGCTTCAAGAGCGGGGTGGCCCAGGAAGCAGGAGCCAACAAGGCCCAAAGTCCAGAATGCAGAGGAGTCAAGGTGTCAGCCAGAGCAACCCCAGCTGCCACAGTGCGTGCACTCGATGATGCGACCCACTTGCAGCTTGCTTTTGGGAACCTGGCAAGTGCAGTTGGTCCCAAAGTTGGCGTCCTGAATGTGAATCTGCAGCATAGGCAGCACAGATCCTCGTAGCCCTGCTTTTCCCACTTTGCAATCAGGTTTTTGTCTGCACAGCCCTCGTTAATGCAGTACTCCTAGAGATCTCTGCTTTATGGCTTTCCTCTTGCAAAAGAGGTCGAAGATATATTGGGTTTTCTGGTGATGGATTCTGAAGATGGGCCCCAGAGATTCCACTTTCCTCTTTCCCTTGCGGGGTTCGGTTCCAGCTTCTCTCATCTTTTGATCTAATTCATCCAGTGTCTGTTCAATCAACTCCCAGCCATCTGGAGGAGCTTTCTGGCTTCTTTTGACTTTGGGAGCTTCCTGGCAAGATAGCTTGTAAAGATCTCACCAACTCCATGGATCCTCTGACTGAAGTCCTCTGAGTCCTCACCTGAAAGGGTCTCAGCTGAACTGCTTTTGTTCCTGTTTCCTCACGCCTTATAGACCTTTCTCCACCCTGAGGTAACTTCCTGGGGTTAAAGGCAGGTGTGCTTCCCAGTACTGGGATTAAAGGTGTGTGCCACCACTGCCTGGCTGTGTTTCCAGTGTGGCCTTGAACTCACAGAGATCCAGAGGGATCTCTGCCTCTCAAGTGATAGGATTAACGTGTGCCACTACTGTCTGGCCTCTATGTCTAATCTAGTAGCTGGTTCTGTCCTCTGATCCTCAGGCAAACTTTATTAGGGTACACAATATATCACCACACATAAATACATAAAAAATAAATCTTTTCAATAACAAAATAGTTGGTTAAAGTTTTGGGAAAGAAATATATCAGCCTGATAAGACAATATTCATATTTTATGACCTTTATGATTAACATAAAATACCAACAGTATAATTTCATCAAATATCAAATCATATGAATTCCCCAAATAGCATGTATGAAAATGTCTATGAATACTTTATAACTAAAATATTACCTTATAACTAAAAAATTGTCTTTCTAAAATGTTATGAGAACTCATTTTTGGAAAATTCAAAAAAATAAATACAATGTTGAAGTCAATTTACAAATTTATTGATAATGACAAGCTATAATTTAGATATCCCGGTACCAAAATTATCTCCATATGAAAGCCACAACTGGTATTTCTAATTAATGTATAGAATCTAGCTGAAGTGTACTTGCTAGTATCTTAAATGTTTAGCAGTCTCCAACAAGAGGTGGAGAGGATGGTCTAAGGGTGTGAGTGTGAGTGTGTGTGTGTGTGTGTGTGTGTGAGAGAGAGAGAGAGAGAGAGAGAGAGAGAGAGAGAGAGAGAAAGGGGTTGGAGTGCTTTATAATCTTTGTATTTCCATTACAGACAGGGATTCAAATAGCCCTGTCAAGTAAGGTGTATGAATAGGAGAGAAATGAGAATTGGAAGAAACTGCACAAAAAATGTGTCAGAAGGAACAGAAAAAAATGTCCTGTGCTGTCACCAAGGACAGGTTCATAGCATTCCAGCTTAACTTATCTGCTGGCCCAACTCCCTTCAATGGGATTCTTTAGGGTAGAGGTTACATGTCCAATGGGTAAGTGTAAATCCTAAAGTATCTGTGCGTAGCCCCTGCTCGAGCATCTTTGTACACGAAGCACATCCAAGGACACCCGATAACAAGGTTTTTCTTCTCTATTATCAGGCTACTCCAGTATCAAGTGATTTGCCTGCTTGATTATATAGATTTTGTATCTTAGCAGCAGGTACAAAGAATCAATGTGAAAAGGTCAGTGTGTCAAGGGAAGTTCTGCAAATCTTAGCCCAATTGTTGCAGGAATGAAAAATACTCAGTCAGAGACACTGACAAAAGGAAGCTAGTTAAGCTTCCTCTCCTGCACTTAGCCCCTGCTGCTGCATGTTAATTGCTGTCTTACTATTGTAGTGCATTGCCACTTAGGCTCACATCTAACAACACTGACTCTTCTCGATACAGTCAGCTCCATTCTCCTTCCTATCTTCGTCTTGTTCCTACTCAATCTACATTAGAGTGCATGTTAATTTGGAGGGTTTTTCTGATGAAGTCTTTCTCGTATTCACTATATATTAGATTTTATTCTCAATCAAGCACAAGACCATGGAAACAAAACTTGGGAGTTTTGGGCAAAAGATTAATTACCTTAGTCATAGATTCAATGTTCCCTCTAATTACCACATTAAAGATGAGAATACATATCTGTCAGGATCTGAGCAGATTGAAATGATAGGCCAAGAAACATTGGCATACGGGAGTAACATGGGAGTGATTGACAGAATAAGGGAAACAAGCAAGATCAAGTTGATCAGTACCATGCAAACAACAATGCTGAACCATATTGCCTGCCTTTAGGCCAAAGGTTCAGGAAAGGAGTGGGTTGCAAGAGCACTCAGCCAAGTGCAGGATGTACCTCTGGAAGGGCCCCTCCCAGCAGGAGCTCTGATGAAGGTAAAGGAGACAATGAATGATTGACCTCTGTCTGAACTGCTATGATTCCCCCAATTAGTGTTTCCCAGTGTCTAAACCAAACAGGAAACCGAGCCCATCAAAAAGAAGCACACAGGTACTAGAGGGGGCCATCAATGAGTGACTTGCTTGTTATACAAGTATGAAGACAGGGGATTCAAATACCCAGAGCCCACCCAAAAGGGAGGCACAAGTCAGGAGTCTACTGTCATCTTGAAGCACTTGGGAGGCAGAGATATGAACTACCCAGGGCAACTGGCTAGCTAGACTAACTGACTGGAATTTGTGAGCTCGAGATTCAGTGAAAGATCCTGCTAAAAATAACAAAAATTGAAATGAGTGCAGGAAGATGCCAGCCAAGTTTGGGCTTCCATACATATGCACACGCACATGCAAACCTGAATACACACAGCACTACTAACACATGTAAAAAAGGAAGAATGTGGTAATGTGGTTTCGAGGAACATTTGAGGTACAGAGCAGTGAAGAAAATGAAGAAATGTAAGCAGGAAACATTAAAAAAATGTTGTATGAAGGCATCGAGGTGGGATATCATTACACACTAATTTCAAAGCATAGTTGACTTTCACGTTAAGCTTCTTATAAGAAGATATAACTGTCCTCTAAAACAAATGAGAGAAAATGTAGATCAATTAACAAGAGCAAACAAACAAACGAAACTTATG